>JAMAGJ010000051.1:0-20052 GCA_023626115.1 Talaromyces sp. PX2406 | reverse complement strand
TTAACTAGCAAAAATAACCCTAAAATAGAGTTTGTGATTGTAGTACGGCTCACTACACTCAGGTATTTTGGTTAGACCTCTCTTTCGAACCTGCGCCAATGCTCTTTCGGTTTCTTTTCTATTTTTCTTTTTTATTTTTTCAGATCTATGCTGCTTGATATTGGTGGCCGTCTTCCGGACATCCAGAATCAGGCTTGATCCATTATTATTTATAATCGAAATCCGGCCCATCGCTGTGTTGGGGCCCGGTCTATTTCATATTCTTCCTGGAACAGCAATCAATCTTTTCCATTTTCTTTTCTTTCCCTCTTTCTTTGTATGCTTCTTTTTCTCGCTTTTCTATCATATGGCCTCTTACTGGAAGGGGAAAACAGAATGGGAACATGCATAAATGTTGGCGGATAAATCAATTCATAACCCTAATCAATCATGATAGATGGATCATCGGCCGTGCATGATGCTGGGGAATATATATAATAGAATAATAATGTATATTATATATGGGGTGAGAATATATGCCACGCTGGGCAGTGATATATTCTTACCGGTTTCTTTATATATTATCTTCTGATACTGCTCAGAAATATGTTTTTAGATGTGGATCGCTACAGATATATAATAATCCCGCATCATTGGAATCGAATACCATTAGATATAGGATCAGGATATGTAATATCAGGAATAATATCGATAGAATAGGTGTGGTGGTGGTTCCAGGCCCCCTGCTCGAAACCATATCTGGCTCCAGTAATGATAGAATATCTCGTTATAATCGATAGAATTGAATCAATCATCAATGGCTTTAACTGATTTGTGATATGTAATTATATATATTGGGATAGGGAACTATATGGGATATATGGGGGATGATTCCAGGCCCCCTGCCCGAAACCATCTGGGAATCTAGTGATAGAATATCTCTTCCTAATCTATTACATGCCACTAATAATCAATAACTTCGACTTCTTTATAATATAAAATCATGTATACTGGATTAGGGAACTATATAGGATATATAAAAGGTGGTTCCGGGCCCTCAGCTCGAAACCATGTCTATTACCTGTATACTCCTAGATCTACGATATATTGATTATATCTCTTTTTATCATATGACTGTATTTCCTGTTATCCTTAATATATCTATAAATCTTATGGTAACCTTATATATCTATGATCTTATCTAGAATATATATCTCTACAAATATTATCTTAAATATATATATTTACTAATATCATCTATAATATATATATAATAAAATATTAATACTTTATTCAATTATCAGGTATGCTACTTATGATATTGGATATTCAGTGATTACCAGTTATCTTAGGATTGATAGATAGGGGCAATGATATGCTCACTTAATCAATAAAATATCTAGATCAATTAGGTATATTCCATACCACTCTATCAAATCTTCTGTCCAAACCATGTAAATATAGCATCAGGATGCTTAATATCAATACCATCCTCCTACATTCACTCATACACGGCCTCAGCACATTTGGTAGGCCCACAATACATCATACTGACCACAACAGAGATGACAATATCAACAAATTGACACTGACGCTCAGGAATCATACGCTATCCACCCTGCTCCTTACTCTTATACTGCTGGTATATCGCCTACAGAACACTATATAGAAAATAACATAAAAACTTGGCATATTTCCGCCTATCCCACATTACCTGCGCTATCTGCTGGATATAGTCCTAGACTATATTGATGTCCGCCTGGGGGCACTAGTAGATAGGATATATTGATATCTAGGCATCTACAGTTTTAATGTAATATATGGGACATCACTATATCTACTGCCCCAATCACTGTTCCAACTCGTCCATCTCAATAGCCGTCTGGGACCAAATAGACTGCCCCTGCTGGGCTACCATCTATTTCAATCATTCCTGCTTTATCCACACAGTCGGTACTGCTGTTGACTCTAATATACATAGCCGTGCTGGGGCAAGACACTCATCACACCGCGCCTTTCTGTCCACATATCTACTAGGCCGCTCATACAAATCTAAATATCTATCCAACACTGCATATTAGCATCCCAATCCCTGGAAATATTGCTGTATAGCCTCTTTTTCCTCCTACTATCCACACTCTTATTATCTTTAACCATATTCCTAGACTGTTTGCAGCATAATGATCACCGCTTTACTAGTCTATCTATCCCGTCCAGCATATCCACTTTCTTAACTATAATCCCATAATATACTAGGTACATCAACATGGATCACACATTAGACTGTTAGGATATTAATACCTACCCTCAATACGTTTATGGCTACCATCATCGCTTTTCCCACAGCCTCGCTAAATACCTGCAATACCCGCTACTTCGCCGCCTCATCTATCTGTCTGTGGTACGCCAACACCCCCAATATGGCTGCCAACATGTTGATATCCTTAGTCAACTCGCAGTATACAATCATCTTCCTGTGGTATAGATGCTATTAGGCCTCCCACTATCAAATAAATACTATCTATACCGCCTTGTCATCCTTGACCAGCTTTATACAGTATGTAATGTTCGTCCACATGATATATGCACTGTGGAATCAGTATACCACATTGGATATTAATTACAACATCTGCAATAACCAAGCCTTATCTATCACGGGCAATATTACTGTCAACATAACTACAGGAACACTAATGGTCATCAATCAGAATAATTTCTATATCTTTGGCCGGAAATCCTCCCAGCTGTCCAAAATCATATGACACTTATTAATCACGATCTAGTCTAATCAGTTCTAGTCCTATAATCAACCTAAATACAATCAAAATCCTTTGTTAACAGCTGATTTAGGGGTCACTAATATAATCTATGCTGTCTCGGGTGGTTAATAGGAATTCTATGGTATATATAATATCTCGGCCTTTTTATACTTGCGCTGCATGTCCTGCCATAATAACACTGTAGGCATCACTACAATCAATGTACTGGCCCGCTCCTATATGGCTAACACTATAAAAATCATACTCTTCCCTCTATCAGTGCCTATTACTGTCAATGTCCATAGCGCTCCCCCTATAATAGCCTTGATGGCCGCCTGCTACACACCCTAGAACTGTGCTATAGACTCTTTGATCTGCGCTAACAACAGCAGGATAGCCATCTGCCGTATCATCTGCCAATAGGCTACCTGCTGCGCCTGATCCGCCTTGATCACCTGTCTCCCTTGCTTCCCCCCAGCCCCTTATGTAGATGGGAACCCCAAAAACCGATGCTATCACTCGCTGGTCTGCCGGAACTGGGCCTCTATAGCCGCCACTATCCCAGGCGCCTCATTAACCCTCCGCGCGTATATTATCCTGACCATATAGCTACCATACCCAGCCTATATATCGATCACCGCGTCCTTAGCTGTCCACCAACATCCATCCTTATTCTCCGCCTCTTCCTCCTCCGTCTCTACCCCCTCCTCAGCCTTAAACCCGGCCATTAGGCCTAAATATCACCATGCTATGGCGATCATAATTTACTGACACGCGCTAATATTCAACTGTATCTCTATCCTGATCTCACTCTCCCGCTGGATTACTCATTTCATCCATTCAGACATCTACATGCTGCTGTCGACCTCCTGGGGCGGCCAGATTAATCCACTCTGTTCTGGGTGCCCATACACTATAGTCTCTAAATACTACTGGAATGGCATAGCCAACTACTGGAAATATATAAACAACTTTCCCACCAGCTAGAACACATATCAATAGATAATTTTAGATCAACCACTGATACTATACCCCTTATAATATAATATAGTAAATAATACTAACCTTTATTAGATAATTTAATTATAGGTATTCTCAAATTTGGTATTCTAATATTAAATACATATCATCTCAGGGCCATGACCAGGACTGCCGCTAGTGAAATATTTTAATCCTAATTAATATTCCTTAGCCTATCCCACCACTCACATCCACCGCTAGACTCAGCTCTCCCGCTATTACCTATCAGGCTAAATCTATTCCTAGTGGAATCCAAAGATATTCTAAATCTGATAATATAACCACCATTCATCGTCAATCACCTATTAATTGTGGGGATCTCACGTATAATACCACCAGGGCTGGTCTTTAGCCGCGTGATCCTTTATCGTATCCCATATGATTAAGAGTAATCCCTCCACGTCCTCTAGTGTCAATAATAATACCTCCTGTGTTAAATACTCCCATGTCTGGTTAACCAACCTATACACCATCTCTTGGAACTGATCTATAGTAAACTGATGATGCTAATACATAATCTAGTTCTTCTGCCATACCACCAATCTGTCTATGGTGGTGGTGTACCAGATCTTCAATCTATACATACGCGCCTTCAATATCCACTTCATTGGCATAGCCTCTATGGTGGTTATGAACCGCATGATCATGGCCCGCAACCCAATAAAATAATCCCCAGTCTTGGGACTCTTCTCCTATGCCTGCTAGGCGACTAACATGCGAGCAATCTTGATTATCCTAGATAATTTAGAGATAAATATTATTGCTGTCTTCTATCTACCCTGCTCCTTGATCTCTATCACTACTAATCTACTGACCACCCTACTATGGTATTCTTGCTCGGTCTGTCCGCCCAATCAATGGTTTAATATAGCAATACACCACATTAATATAGCCTGGTCAGTGGGGCTTAATAGTAGTTTAGCCGGGTTCTCCTCAGCAGAGGATACTTCTTTATCTAGTTCATCTTCATCCACCACTGCCTAGATCATCTACTCTATAGCTGCTTACTAGTCCATCATCAACTAAAACCAGATAGTCTACTATTGTACACTCCACATAATATATTAGATCATACGCTGTCATACCTCCTAATATCACGCTATAATATTGGGTTCCATCTAGGCTTGGAACAGCACGCTAGATATCTAATTAGCCTGCTTGCAGTACATCTTAAACTAACTAAACATATTTAACCAGGTCAATATTATCCACTGGGCCACCATGACAATCCACGCAAATCGTTTCCTAATCACGGCCAAAATAGATTCCTTCTCTAGGTCTAATAGGTCCAACAACGCTCGTAATGCCTTCCGGTCCTCCTTCAATAAATGTACAGCCCATCCTATACATTCGACCTACAGGTTTATCTCACACAGTTCATAGGCCTAGATCTGCGCCTCCTTGGCCTCCTTAATCTACTACACGCGCTGCTAAATGGCCTCCTTCATTGCCTGCTCGGCGGCATCCCATGGGGGTCGCTCTAGGGACAGGTTTAGAACCAGGTGATCATGGTCGGGAATCATCATAGCAAACCACTGGGACCCGGGTCCATGAGGCATAAATTACTAGCTATAGACAACCTACCACAGCCAATCAGGTTTAGGAGCATATATATCATACTTGTTGGGTCGACCGTGGACCTAGAGATTCTCCCATACATACTTCTCATGGCAATACCATTAGATCTATTTAATGGTCTCTCCAATCTATAAACACCCATAATGCTTACATTAATATATAGAATATTGGGGATTACCTAATAAATCTATAGGGACAATAGGTTACCAGAGAATCACAATATGTTATGCTTTCTAGATGCGACTAGGAAACTGTTAGAAATATACCTAACTCATAGCCAATATATATTTACCGTATCGCTCAGCTTAATATACAGCCCGGCGGAAATAATCTGCTAATTACCCTTCCAATACCACCTAATGATATATCTTACAAATAATAACCTAATACTTGGGGATATACATAAATATCTACTCTATGATAGTAGTTATGGTATATACAGATATAGATGTTTATGGATGGTAGTTCCCTTGACAGAATATAATAACCCTAATAGGACGGTCTCTGACCACCTTTGGTTCTGCCAGTTCTAGGTATGGGGTTCAGAACTGCCACTTTTCTATTTCTGGTAATCTTTGCTATCCTAATTGGGGATAACGCTTCCGTACTCTAACTATCTTAAAAAATAACCCTAATAATTTTCAACAATGTGCACCAATCGAACCAATCGCTTAAATATGATAAAAATATGACAAACGATATATCAGGCCATCGATTATAACTGATCGAAATTTGAACTACTATCTTACATAAATGCGGGCGTGGGGAGTACAGGCAATTACAAAAATACCCCTACTCCAGATTGCCTAGCGCGACGCTAACGTTTGCTAACAAAATTAAATGCCCCTACTAGTACGGGCATTATGCATTGATGATAGGGCCCGGTCGATTTCATATTCTTCCGGGAACAGCAATCAATCTTTTCTATTGTCTTTTCTTTCCCTCTTTCTTTGTATGCTTCTTTTTCTCGCTTTTCTATCATATAGCCTTTTGCTAGGGGGGAAAACGGAATGGGGACATATATAAATGTTGGCGCATAAATTAATTCATAACCCTAATCAATTATAATAGATGGATCATCAGCTGTGCATGATACTAGGGAATATATATAATGGAATAATAATGTATATTATATATGGGGTGGGAATATATGCCACGCTGGGTGGTGATATATTCTGGCCGGTTTCTTTATATATTGTCTTCTGGTACTGCTCAGAAATATGTTTTTGGATGTGGATCGCTGCGGATATATAATAATCCTGTATTGTTAGAATTGAATACCGTTACATATAGGATTGGGATATATGGTATCGGGAATAATATCGATGGAATGGGTGTGGTGGTGGTTCTGGGCCCCCTGCTTGAAACTATATCTGGCTCCGGTGGTAATGGAATATCTCGTTATAATCGATGGAATTAAATCAATTATTAATGGCGTTGACTAATTTATGATATGTAATTATATATATTGGGTTAGGGAACTATATGGGATATATAGAGGGTGGTTCCGGGCCTCCTGCCCGAAACCATCTAGGAATCTGGTGATAGAATATCTCTTCCTAATCAATTACATGCCACTAATAATCAATGACTTCGACTTCTTTATAATATGAAATTATGTATACTGGATTAGGGAACTATGTGGGATATATGGGGAGTGGTTCTAGGTACTCTACCCCAAACCGTGATCCGATCTTCATGTCATGTGACTCTTAGAATATATACTATTCGATGATATATATTAATAAATAATGATGATCTTGACTTCCATATCCTTATATGCAACCATAATCTATTAATATACACCATGCCGTGCAGATATAAAATCCTACCCAGCGGATTCTTCCTCAACCCATTCACATAACCAATTCATTTCCACCACGAACCCACTCCGTTCTTCCTCTCTCCGTCCAAATCAACATTGAAAATCGTGACTGATAGAATATATTATCAACAGATCGATAATCTCATTGGATCATGGGCTATATAATGGCTTCTGGATAATATAACTCTCTCTTTCTATATATATATCTTGGGATGAATAGGTCTCTTATAGGACCTTGGACTGATGGATATCTCTCTCTCCTGATATATAATGACTACTGAATACTTTTATTGACCTAATAAAATACCTGTATAATTTATATATATTCTATTAAATCTTCTATATTATTAATTTATACATGTAATACTAATCCTAATAACCCATCTAATCCTAGTATATCTATAAATATATAGACTGGCTTTGACTGTCATACAGGCCATATCTATCTAATCTTCCTTAACTATCATACAGGCCACGCCTGTCTAACCTTTCTTGACTGTTATGTAGGCCATGTCTATCCAATCTTCCTTGACTGTTATATGGGCCTCTAATGTCTATAGAATCTCTATATTAAAATGGATAGATCTGATTATTGATATTTATACTTTATAATGATATATATATATATCTATTTATCGCTGCTAATAGATTAGAAATTATCTAGGATATTAATGTTAGCCTATATAGCATTATCAATCTATAAACACATCTATGCTATCTCTTCTATTAACCTACTGCACTCTTTTCTATGTTTTCTAAACTTTCGCTGAAAATATCGAATTAACGCGGCCTTATTCTCACAGAGAACCCTTTCTCTGGGCATCTGCGCCAACTGCTGCTTCTATACCAGCTGGATCATCTCTTGCATTGGTCTATGTAATAACTGTATTATTGTGTATACCACCATCTCTAAATACCAACATGCTTCTTCTGTGTGTCAATATCCCTTATTGTCCCCACAAACCCATTATAGATATATTCACTGTGGCGAATGGCATCTAAAACATATTATATAATCTTTATACCTATTCTCTCTATCTTTGCGTTTATTCCCTATTATCTTGTAGATAGTCTCCTCCATCCACGCTGCTGTCTGTTAGCCTCCAGCCTGGGGACATTGATACGTGAAATACTTGCTAGGTTCCTTGTGTATTATGTAAATCCAGCATTATCCTATCCACCAGTCAAAATGCTCCCAGATAGAATCCATTATTTGCGTCTTACGCTCGATATATGATCATAATTACTTCTATAGCTCATTATATCCCCTCTGCTGGGTATATAGTATCATTATGATAGTAGATACCTCGCTTAACTGTTGTTTCCAGGACTATGCTAGTGCTGGTACCGGTGGTCTAGCCTGGACCTGAACCTATCTAGCTAGTGATCTGACCTAAATCGTTCTCTGTGTGGCTAGTGATGTGGTCTATATCCTAATCAGGATAGCCACTGCATAGTATCTATCACATGCTACTTCACCTTTCTCGTACTGCTGTTGCTGATACCCATCTACCTCCCTATTTAAATATGGATCTAACACGCCTTGTCGATATGGCTAATTAATATACTACTGTATCTGCTCTAATGTCCATAATGATCCCTTATCTTAATCGGTCACAGGGTCTCTCTATCTATTATCACTACCGTCCAAAACCATCACTGCTGTGCTGCTCTACCCGTCTTGTCTAGCACGCCTACTCTCCTAGGCATAATCTAACAATAACTAGGGACGTCCAATGTGGATCACACACTAGATGTTGAGGATATCAATGCCTATGCCTAATACACTGATAGCTATAATGATACCGCTGGGCATCTGTTGGAATATGCTCAATATCCTGGCTCGATCAATTATATAGGAATAGTATACACCATATCTGAATACCTCTGTGATCTGCTCTATCTGATACTAGCTATTAGTATATACCACTACCTTACTAGATAAATATCACGGGATCTCTTATTTAATCCATGCCATAATGGCTACTCCTATATCACCTTATCAGCTATGCTCCTGCGGCCGCGCAATATAGACTACCTGATATGTAATATTGTGACGACTAGTATACATATGGATCTAATACATAGTGCTAGGAGGAAAATACATCTGCTAGTATAATCACTCCTCGTCCTCTTGGGGTATTGTTGCTGTCAATAACAATATAGGGACCTAGTGCTGGACCAACTATCCTAACTATGTTATTAACTTACAGAAATCATACTGATCGTATAATGTGATATAGCATTCATCAATCATGATTTAATCTAACTGGCCGGTGAACTGCTTATGGTTTAAAAACATATTGAATATTTCATCATATACAGTAGACTTGGGCGTGATCAATATAATTGATACATTATCAGTGGGTTGCTAGTTATTCCATATAATATATAGAATATCTAATTCCACATATCAACGCTATAAATCATCTTATAATGACACTAATAGAATAACTATGACTGTTGTGCCACTGTGGGCTATCTATGCCAGCAATATGAACAACAAACTCTTGCCACTATTAATAGGTATTATGCCAATGACTGGGCTCTATCTCTAGATCATAGCCTGCACGATCTGCTTCTACAGCCTACAAAATGCGGTATCTGGTCCTATTATGTCATGTAATGCCTGGTCAATATCTATGCGCTGCATCCACTACTATTATTCCTCCTAGCTGTGTTGCACCTCATCTGTGAACCATGATGTGCTAGACGCCAGGGGCGTGCTGAATGGGTCCGCATCCAGGTCGAATGCTGGTTGGCATGATGCAAATCCTAACTATATATATTAATCCTAGCTACTGCCGCAATATCGCTCTTATATTAATGCTATAGTGTCAAACAACTCGCGGCTCTCTTAGACATATATACCACTGGCCGTGTGTAGATCATATCTAGTCTAATAATTGGCTGTATTGGCCAACAACTATACTTTATCTATGGTCTTAGGGTCATCCCCATCATCCACTGCAAATCAATATTTATTGTGTAAATACTGTTGGCTAATAATAATCATAACCTCATAATACAACACAATATATAATAATTGACTATGCAATCCTATAACACTCTTGTGCTGCAGTATATACCGCAATTATTTGGAATTCTATTAGGCTTGATATAGATATATAGTCCAAATATAGCTAGACATCCCACAGTACAGATATATATTTTCATTGATAACCCGCTTGAACAGCTGTATTAACTATAAATACCACACTAATAACTCACCAACCTCGCATAGTAAATATTGATAGATGATCTTAATATTACCACTTAACTGGTAACCCTTATGGTACTGCGCAACCAATACAACCATCCCATCCTTAATAAATATATTGCGGATTCCGCCCATTAGGCTATTCTTATGCTAAATACTCAACAACTCAGAGGCCCACGCGGGTTGATCCTATATAAACTGGATAGCCATTAATAACTTCTTTAAAAATGTAGTAATCTAGTTCTGATATGCTATCTACCGTATAGAGTGAAACCTTTACCTATTGGCCTAGATGAATCAACGTTGAACAGCTGGGTTATAACAGATCTAATGCTATATCTAATGCTCTCTGTCCACAGGCCATAGGGTTCAGATGTCCTGTAAAAAACTCTATTGTGCCTGGTTATTGCTGGGATTGTTATATAAATAGTCCCATGGAATAGCTGGTATAGTGTCGGCCGGGTATCTTAATATATTGTCTATCAATATACGCTGTGCGCCCTGGACCACTATATGTACTATGCTATAAAACTTATTCATAGTGAACTGCTAGTCCTTATAACATAACTTGTCTCTATTCTGCTACTATATATGTCCAGTGCTGGTTGTGTTGTAATGGATCTTTAATCTATATATGTGTAAATCCAATATCTATTACATTGGGCCTTACAATCTATATACCATGAATTAGTCTATTATCTATGTTATCTACTGCAAATATCCTTTGCAGCTTAGCGAACTAGGTGGCAGTAATCTACTATATGCGCTGTCCTAATCTGTATAGTCTATGGAACTAGGCAACTCAGCTGTATTTTCCTCCTTAGGCTTGTTACTTAATTCTATTGCTTTCTTTACCACCATAAACCGCGCAACCTTGATCACTTGTGATAAAATAGGCAGGTAATCCTCGGGCGTACGGAAACTACCCTCACAAACCTTTAATATAGCTACAGTACACATTAATGCACTGTCATACTCCTATTGGATAATACACTGATTTAATAATTCAATACAAAAATCCAAATATACCCACTCTATAGGGCTTAATGGTAGCATAGTGATGTTACTGGCCTCATCCTTGTTCTTTAGGAGACGCTTGATATTAAATATGGCATCTATATCAACTATTATCTCTATAGCTATCTCTTCTATTGTCTTCTCCATCTCGTCGCTCCCGTCATTGAAAAAATCGGGCTTGTTGCTGTCTATGGATAATGAATCGACCAACATGGTGTCCTCCTCCTCCTCCTTCTCCTCTTCTTCTTTCTCCTCCTCCTCCTCCTCCTCTTCTTTCTCCTCTTTTTCTTCCTCTTCTTCTTCCTCCTCCACCCATGGTGCCTGTGTGGCTCTGGATTGTGTGATCACTTTATCCCTGCTCGCCTAGTAGGTAGATAGAATCTGTACTACGTCTATTAACCGCTTCTATACCATGCGCTGTCGTCGCATGAATTGATATAGGGGACTAATCTACTCATACAGCTGCTGTGTACGCTAAAAAAATATTAATATTTCTTGCTATGGATGTACCTGCTTCACGATTGATTTTTTATCCTGATACGCCTCTAACAGGGTATACTGTGTCTGATGCTGCTTGGTCTGGATAGCTTCTAACTGTATAAATACCCTGATCTAATGGATCACGGACAACTGGCTGATAATGGCTAACCACGCTATGGCTGTTTAAATAGTGTGGGCTTCCGGCTTAGGAGACGGCTGGCTGTTAATACCTATGGAGAGTGGGCTCACACTCTTCATCAAATTAGGCATGTCGAAGTCTCTTAAATACTTCACCTACTCTGTCTGTTGTAACTATAGGTTAGCCTTGTCAACCTAGCTAGCCTGGATCTTCTAGTCTATGGCCTCCCACATGCTGTACTAATACGCCTGTATGTTTTGGATTAATATCTCATATATATCACTGTCGGGGGCCATAGCTTTATCCATCTCAGGAATAATGGTAAAATACTGCGCATTGATCTTGATAGGAAATAACTGCTAGTATCAAATGGGGCGGCATACCTGGTTCTGCTTATACTAGATCTGTTTCTGCTCTATGCAGATAGGCTGTTCAATCTTCTAGGTCTAGGACCACTAGTGATACTTGATCTAATGCTACCATATGGTGGGTATGGTGGTGCATATATATTGACATGAATAAGGACTCAGTTGACATCAATATCTATTAATAGATGCGACCAACTGCGGGATCGCCATGGTCCAGGTGGCCAAGATATCCAACTTGATTGGGTTATACACGATATTAGGCCATATACAGACATCATCAGCTAATGTGATACACATAGTAGTGGACATATAATGGTGCGCGCGACATAAATGCGCTTTAATCTAATTAGGCCACATAGTATGGCGACACGCCCGGTATACTATAATAAGAAACTTCTCTAGTTACTTAAAAAATATGTTATATATAGTGATAATGATAGCTTACCTTTATCAATATAGTAAATATTGATATTATCCATAATTATAATTATCATCTATTGTATGGATGATATATAATTATATATAACTGTGCCCTAATGCGTAGGAACCCCTAATGATCTGCCATGGCATGTATGTGATATATCCTAGCTACTAGCGCCTGTTATATATCAACCAATATCATCTGATAAACGCGTCCTTTTCAATCGGCTATAATACGCACAATATCAGTCGAATATCGCTCAGTCTCTGGTGACGAGCAATTTAATAGTACAAAAATAACTGGTCTAATTTTGAGAGTGATCAGGCGATAAAACCTGATTGTAGTCTATAAAAGTTTCTGATTGTAGTCTACAACATTAACCCTAGATTTAACTAGCAAAAATAACCCTAAAATAGAGTTTGTGATTGTAGTACGGCTCACTACACTCAGGTATTTTGGTTAGACTGCACCTACTGGGCCACCATCGTCTTCAATCGTTCCTGGGCCACCCACGCCGCCAGTACCTTGTGGGACGTCGAATCGGGCATGCACTCAGCCGCCTGGCACTAATCACATAGCTCCTCCCTAAGGACACACCCCCCGGGCCGGTGGTACGAATCTAAATATACATCCAATACGGCCCGCTGGCATGCTGACCCCTGGAAATACCGCTGCATGGCCGTTTTCTCCTCGCTGTATCCGCACTCCTACTGCCTCCACCCACATCCCTCCGTACTGTGGGGGGCAATGATCACTGCCTTGCTGGCCTGCCTATCGCGTCTGGCGTGTCTGCTTTCCTGGCTGTAATCCCGCAATATGCTTGGTACGTCCACGTGGATCATAAACCGCACTGTGGGGATATTAATGCCTATCTCTAATGTGTTTGTGGCCACGATCGTTGTCCTGCCGGCTGCCTTGTTGAATATCTGTAATGCCTGTTATTTAGCCGCCTTGGCCATCTGTCTATAGTATGCCATCACCCCTAATGTAGCCGCCAATGTGTTGATATTGGCGGTGAACTCGCGATATATAATGACTTTGCCTCTTTAGGCATGTCACTATATCTCCTGCTGTTGAATAAATACCACCCATATCGCCTCGTCGTCCATCATAGGCGCCACTCGATATACAATATTCGTCCAGATCATATGGGGACTGCGGAATTATTGCACTATCCTGGCGGTTAATTGCAATGTCTGTAATAACCAGGCCTCATTGACGGCTGGCAACGTCGCTGTCAACATTATCACAGGGACGCCCATGGTCATTAATCAGGATAATTCCGCCATCTTGGGTCGAAAATCCACCCGGCTGTCCAATATTGTATGGCATTCGTCGATCATGATCTGGTCTAATTGGTTCTATTTCTGCAATCGACTGATATATGACTGGAACCCTTTACTGATCGCTGACTTGGGCGTTACCAACATGATCTACGCTGTCTTGGGGGGCTGATAGGAATTCTATGGCATATATGTGATACCGGCCTGCTTATACTCCCGCTGTATATCCTGCCACAATGACACTGTGGGCATTACTACAATAGATGTCCTGGCCTGCTTCTATGCTGCCGGCACCATGAATATCATGCTCTTGCCTCTATCAGTATCTATCACCGCCAATGTCCACAGCGCACCGCCCATGATCGCCTTGATGGCTGCTTGCTGTATGTTCTGGAACTGCGCCATAGGTCCTTTAATCTATGTCAACAACGGTGGGATGGCCGCCTGCCGTATTGCCTACCAATAGGCCATCTACTGGGCCTGGTCCTGCTCTATCACCCGCCGTCCTCGCTTCCCCCTGGCGCCCTGGGTCGATAGAAACCCCAAAAACTGATGCCACCGCTCGCTGGCCTGCCGGAACTGCGCCTCTATGGCCGCCATCATCTTGGGTGCCTTGTCGACCCCCCGCGTGTATACTATCCCGGCCATGTGGCTGCCATGCCTGGCCTGCATGTCGATCACCACATCCTTGGCTGTCTACCAACATCCATCCTTATTCTCTGCCTCTTCCTTCTCCGTCTCTATCCCCTCCTCGGCCTTAAACCCGGCCGTCGGGCCTAAATATCGCTGTGCCATGGCAATTATGATCTGCCAGCACGTGCTGATGTTCAACCGCATCCTTATCCCAATCTTACTCTCCCGCTGAATCACCTGTTTCATTCGTTCCAACATCCACGTGCTGCCATCGATCTCCTGGGCTGGCCAGATCAATCTACTCTGTTCCGGGTGCCCATACACCATGGTCTCTATATACCGCTGGAATGGCATAGCCAACCACTGGAAATATATAAATAACTCTCCCACCGGCTAGGGCATATATTGATAGATGATTTTGGGTCGACTACTGATGCTATATCCTTTATGATATAATACAGTAAATGACACTAACCCCTGCTAGATGATTTGATTATGGATATCCTCAAACTTAGTATTCTAATATCGAATATATATCACCTCAGGGCCATGATTAGGACTGCCGTTAGTGAAATGCTTCAATGCTAATTGATATTTTTTGGCCTGTCCCACCACTCATATCCACTGTTGCATATGGGGCATTCGCTATTGCCTATTGGGCTAAATCTATTCCTGGCGGAATCTGGGGGTGTTCTAAATCTGGTGATATAACCATTATTCATTGTTAATTGTCTATTGATTGTGGGGATCTCGCGTATAATATTACTAGGGCTGGTCCTTGGCCGCGTGATCCTTTATCGTGTCTTATGTGATCAGGGGTAATCTCTCCATGTTCTCTGGTGTTAACAACAACATCTTCTGCGTTAAATGCTCCCACGTCTGATTGACTAACCTATACACTATCTCCCAGAACTAATCTATAGTGAACTGATAATGTTGATACGTGATCTAGTGTCTCTATCACGTCACTAATCCGTCCGCGGTAGTGGTATACTAGATCTTCAATCTGTATATGCGCGCCTCTAACATCTACTTCATCGGCATAGCCTTTATAGTGGTTATGAACCATATGACTATGGCCTGTAACCTAACAAAACTATCCCTAGTCTTAGGACTCTTCTCCTATGCCTGCTGGGCCACCAACATGTAGGCAATCTTGATTATGCCAGACAATTTGGGGGTAAATATTATTGCTGTCTCCCATCTACCCTGCTCCTTAATCCTTATCACAGCTAATCTACTCATCACCTTACTATGATATTCCTGCTCAGTCTATCTGCCTAATCAATGGTCTAATATGGCAATACACCACATTAATATAGCCCGGTCGGCAGGGTGTAATGACTGTTTAGCTGGGTCCTCTGTGGCCAGGGATTCCTTTTTATCGGGTTCATCTTCCTCTACCACCATCTAGATTATCTGCTCCGTGGCTGTCTGCTAATCTGATATCAACTGGAACTAGGTGGCCGGCTAGTGTATACTCTATACAATGTATCGGATTATACACTGCTACACCTCTTGATACTGCACTATAATGTCGGGTTCTATCCAGGCTTAAAACGGCATGCTGGACATCTAATCGGCCTACTTATAGTATATCTTAAACCGACTGAACATGTTTAACTGGGTCAAGATTGTCCGCTGGGCCACTATGACAATCCACGCAAATCGTTCTCCAATCTCGGCCAAAATAGGTTCCTTCTCTGGGTCTAGAAGGTCTAATAACGCTTGTAATACCGTTCGGTCCTTTCTTAATAAATACACGGCCTATCCTATGCGTTCTATCTATAGGTTCACCTCGCGCAGTTTATGGGCCTAGATGTGCGCCTTCTCAGCGGCCTTAATCTACTGCTCCTGCTGTATGATTATCTGCTTTATTATCTGCTTAGTAGTATCCTATGATGGTCATGGCACCGCGGGCATAGGTTCGGTCTTAGTGTGTATGTCTATGGTAAACCGCTGGGACCTAGACCTATAGGGCATGAACTGCTGACTGTGGATGGCCTGCTATGGCTGATCGAGCTTGGGGGCATCGCCCGCGTGCTGGCTAGATCGATCACAGACCTGGAGATTCGTCTATGCATGCTGTCCGCGGTAATAGTCCTGAATCTGTTGGGTGCTCTCTCTGATCTAATGGCATCTAGTATATTGGTATTGATATGTTGGGTATTGCAGGATGTCTAATACAATAATGGGCGGAATAGGTCGATGGGGGATGTGAATCTGTTGCGCCTGCGGAATCTGCTAGAGAAACTATTAGAAATACTGGTGGAATGTTGATGTATATTGACAGTGTTATTTAGCCTGATATACAGGTCGGTGTAAATGGGCGGCTAATTGCTGGTTGATGACAACCTGTTGATAGATCTGATAAATAATTACCTGATACTGGGGTTCATACGAAAATATCTGATCGATATTGGGCAACCTTATGATGCTGGGAATTATATTAATGATAGATATAGGGACGCGTACAGGATGTGTAATGTGATAGGAAATAACCTTAACCACTACTATAACTGTATTGGGGAATAATTCCTGTTCTAACTGGGTATAATGTGCCTGAACCCTAACTATATTAAAAAATAATCTTAATAATTTTTAATAATTTATCACAACTCAACCAAGTGTTTAAATATAATAAAATTCATATAAACGATATATCAGGCCATCAATTATAATGGGTCCAAATGGGAACCATTC
This sequence comes from Talaromyces sp. PX2406, assembly GCA_023626115.1. Taxonomy (NCBI): domain Eukaryota; kingdom Fungi; phylum Ascomycota; class Eurotiomycetes; order Eurotiales; family Trichocomaceae; genus Talaromyces; species Talaromyces sp. PX2406. The sequence continues at coordinate 2,627 of JAMAGJ010000051.1, read as the reverse complement.
CTTGATAGAAATATGGGTGTGGGGAGTACTGCGAATAAATAAATGGCGGTACTCTAATTTGCCTAGCGCGACGCTAGTGTTTGTTAATAAAATTAAATGGCGGTACTAGTACCGCGATTATGCATTGATGATAGGTATTTATAGTTTTAATATAATAAACTAGATACTGCTATATCTACTACGCTAATTGTTATTCCAATTTGTCCTCCTCAATGGCTGTCTAGGCCTGAATAGACTATATCTGCTGGGCCATTGTTATCTTTAATTATTCCTAGGCTATCTACGTTGCTGGTATCTTATGGGACATTGAATCAGATATATACTTAGCTGTCTAATATTAATCATATGGCTCTTCCCTAGAGACACATCTCCTAGGCTGGTGATATAAATCTAAATATATATCTAATATGGCCTGTTAGTATGCTGACCTCTGGAAATACTGCTGTATAGCTGTTTTCTCTTTACTGCGTCTATACTTCTACTACCTCTATCTATGTCTCTCCGCACTGTAGGGGGCAATAATCACTATCTTACTGGCCTGCCTATCGCGTCTAGTACGCCCGTTTTCCTAGCTGTAATCCCATAATATACTTAGTATATCCACATAGATCACATACTGTACTGTAGGGATGTTGATACCCACCCCTAATATGTTCGTGGCCATGATCATTGTCCCACTGGCTGCCTTACTGAATATCTATAATATTTATTATTTAGCTGCCTTGGCTATCTATTTATAATATACTATCATCTCTAATATAGCCGCTAATATATCGATATTAGTAGTAAACTTGTAATATACAATAACTTTATCTCCTTAGGCATGCCACTATATCTTCTACTATCAAATAAATACCACCTATATTGCCTTATCGTCCACTATAGACGCTATCTGATATATAATATTCACCCAGATCATATAGAGACTGCAGAATTGTTATACTACCCTAGTAGTTAATTATAATGTCTGCAATAACTAGGCCTTATCAATAGCTAGCAATATTGCTGTCAACATCACTATAAGGATGCCTATAGTCATTAATCAGGATAATTCCGCCATCTTAGGTCAAAAATCTATCTGGCTATCTAATATTGTGTGGTATTTATTGATCATAATCTAGTTTAATCAGTTTTATTCCTATAATCAATCAATATATGACTGGAATTTTTTACTGATTGCTAATTTAGGCATCACCAATATGATCTGTACTGTCTTGAGTGGCTGATAGGAATTCTATAGCACATATGTAATACCAGCCTGTTTATACTCCCGCTATATATTTTACTATAATAATATAGTAGATATAACTATAATAGATGTCTTAGTCTACTTCTATGCTATCAGTACTATGAATATTATGCTCTTGCCTCTATTAATGCTTATTACTGCTAACATCTATGGTATGCCGTCTATGATCGCTTTAATAGCTGCTTGCTGTATGTCCCAGAACTATGTTATAAGTCCTTTAATCTGTGCTAATAATGGTAAGATGGCCGCCTGCTGTATTATCTATTAATAAGCCATCTGCCAGGCCTGATCCTACTTTATTATCCGCCATCCTTGCTTCCTCCTGGCGCCCTAGATCGATAGAAACCCTAAAAACCAATGCTATCATTCACTGGTCTACCAGAACTACGCCTCTATGGCTGTCACTATCTCAGGTGCCTTATCGACTTTCCGCGCGTATACTATCTTGGCTATGTAACTGCTATACCTAGTCTATATATTGATCACTATGTCCTTAGCTGTCTATCAATATCTATCTTTATTCTCTATCTCTTCTTTCTCCGCTTTTATCTCTCTCTTGGCCTTAAACCTGGCTGTTGGACCTAAATATCGCTGCGCTATAGCGATTATAATCTGCCAGTATATGTTGATATTTAATTATATCTTTATTTTAATCTTATTCTTTTGCTGAATCATCTGTTTTATTTATTCTAATATCTATATGCTGCTATTGACCTTCTAGGCCAGCCAGATCAATCTACTCTGTTCTGGGTGCCTATATACTATGGTCTCTATATACTGCTGGAATGGCATGGCTAACCACTGGAAATATATAAACAACTTTTCTATCGGCTGGGGTATATATCAATAGATGATTTTAGGTTAATTACTGATGCTATATCTTTTATAATATAATACAATAAATAATATCAATCTCTACTAGATGATTTGATTACAGATGCTTTCAAACTTAATATTCTGATATTGAATATACATTACCTCAGGGCTACAACCAGGACTATTATTAGTGAAATGCTTCAATGCTAATTGATATTCTTTGGCCTGTTCTACTGCTTATATTTACTATTATACACAGAGTATTTACTATTACCTGTTAGACTGAATCTATTCCTAATAGAATCTAGAGATATTCTAAATCTGATAATATAACTACTATTTATTATTAATTACTTATTGATTATGGAGATCTTATATATAATATTACTAGGGCTGGTCCTCAGCTATGTGATCCTCTATTGTGTTTTATGTAATTGGAGGTAATCCCTCTACATCCTTTAGTATTAATAACAACACCTAAGGAACACCCCGCCGGGAAAATCAAAAATCAATCTTTTGAAATTCAATGCTACTTGAAGGTATCCAGGGCTTCGCTATGGCC
>JAMAGJ010000050.1:0-20573 GCA_023626115.1 Talaromyces sp. PX2406 | reverse complement strand
TGCCCCAATTGTCAGTCCTATAGGCCTGTTCCCAGGCCTGTTTGTTGTCCTCTCGCTCCCTAATAGCCCCTATAAATGCCAATAGTGCTTTAGTGGCTTTAGGGTCCTGAAATAGGCGTGCTTCAGGGCTTTGTTCGCTGTCCTGCGGGGGCCTGACCCCCACTTCGGCTAGTCCGGCATAAAATTCTTCCCGTTGGTGATATTTTATATATAGATTAGAAATAATAAGATTAATAAGATTATCTCGCTCCTTCTTAGTAATTTTACGCAGTGCACCTGAGTAAGGCTTAGATTTATTATCTTCACGGAGGCGTTTACATAATATAGTGGTTTTTATAGTAGATAAAGGAATCTTAGGATACACATTATAAATCTTTGTATAGCTAAGGCCATAAGCCTTTAATTCACATAATTGAGAACGCATTTAAGACGTCAATTCGCGCCTGGAAGTATGTGGAGCGCGAGGCATCTTGACGTGTTTAGATAACTTCAAAAAGCTTCAGAAATTCAAATCAATAAAGCAGCGTGTAAATAAAGCGCGTTTTCGGCCTAGCATACAAATTATTATGGGGTGGTGCAAGCGCTAATTTTTAGTGCTAGTCTCAAACATTTTTCCACCCACTGTAACTTGGACCAGTTTATCTAGAGTTCAAGTAGGGTTTAATAAGGTTTCGGATATCCATACAAAAGACATACGAATCTGAAATAAAATAAAACTCTATTCAAATAAACCTGAAAAAAGCTAAAGATAACCAAAAAGGGTAAAAATAACCAGAATTCTAAATGGATAAGGATTCCAGAAACAGCAAAAGAATCCCGAATAAACAGATATAAATACTAGTGATACCCCCTACTATACAAAGAACATAACAAGCAATATTAGGATTATTCACAACACTTTTCTTATTCTTCTTACTTCTTTCTACTTCCTCTTCTCTGAATAAATAACTTGCTAAGAATACCCAGCTTCTTCCACCATTTAAAGCTACTTGATCGTCACTCTCATACCCTTTGAATCAAGACGGGGAAGTGGAAGTAAGAAGTCATGCACTTGAACAACATCACTTTCATCCGTTTCAAATAGCTCGAATTGTAGCCCCCTTGGTCGGAATAGCACTGCAAGAACCAAGTATAACTCTGCGTAAGCCAAGCTGGAAGGCAAATCGTCAACAATTATCATTCAGCTGAATCGATTTCATGGTAAAAACTTACCTCATACCCAAACAATTTCTCGAGCCTCGAGAGAAAGGCACGTAGTTCCTGTTCAGAAGAGGATTCGCATCAAGCCACCGTTCTGGCACGAATTTTGACGGATCCCGATACACCTCTTCATCCATATGCATGAGATAAGCAGACATGCCCACTGGTACCTATAATTCACGTTATCAGTTAATCTTATATTTTCTATTACTTTGAATACTCACTCCTCTCGGAATTGTCCATTGCTTGTACTGGATTTCAACGTCTGGTGAGACCCTTGGAAGCCGGTGCATATTACCATAACTAAGTCTACAAAGCGATATAGCTCTTAGTAACTACCCAAAGACGAATCGATAACTGAAACGTACCTAAGTCCTTCCTTGATGAGTGCCGTAAGATAAGGCAACTTCTCAAGCTGAAAAAATGATGGGATCTGCGCGGGGTAATTTGTCATAATATCTGCCAGCTCACTTTGGAGTTTGCGATGGATGTTTTCATTCGCAAGGACATAGTAACAGATAAAATCGAGCGTTCTAGCTGTACTCACGGTGCCAGCTCCAAGCAACACTTGAGCCTCCTTGCTTAGGCGCTCCACGGAAAGTTCGGAATCTGGTAAGTCGCTATTTACAAGATAAGTCAAAAGGGAAGGTCTCGACCCGACTTTGGCGCCTTGGAGTTTTTGATCCTTTGCAATTTCGATATGCCGATTTGTCATCTAGGTTTATTAACATGAATAGTATTAGCCGTGGGCACTATTCGCACCTTTTTGTAGTCTCTGAATTTCTTGCTTCGTGGGTCAATCCATACAACGATAGACTCGGGAACCAAAGACACGATACTGAATTGTCAGATTTTTCGTGCGAAGCCGAAGGGTGTCGAGAAAAGAGCCTTACTTAATAATCCATGGAATACCCATGAAAAGAGGTATTGATTTGATAACTGTGTGAAGCAGTTCATACCTAAATAAACTTAGCAGAGCTCGTAGACATGTTCACGTACACCTACCAATATGGGGCAAATTCAGGGTCATCTAAAAACTGCTCCTTTTCTTCGCAGCACACCGTGCCAATCACATCACCCGTAAAAGCCGTAAACGCATGGTCTAACCGTACAATGACATTTTTGCCTTTTAGATCGATAAAGCGTTTTTCTAGTTTCTGAACAGCCTCGTGTAGAATCGGCTCCAGACTTTTGACCCCTCCTCTGGAAAAGTACGGTTCCAGAGGCTTTCTCCGAAGTCTGTGATGATCATGTTGTGTTGTGAGGAAGTGGGAACCTTTTCAAGCACAATTAGTACCATTTTCTCTTCCTCCGCCTTGTTTCAGAAGGAAAAATATACCGTCAAAATCAATTCCCTTTCCGAAGTGATTATAATTGTCTGTTCTCCGTTTAGAAGAAACGCAATATATCTCATCGTAGAAAGCAGGGTCATGCAGAGATAGCTCCTCAGGATTAATGCGGACTATTGGGCCTAGAATATAAAGTTGTTAGAGACTTTTTGGCTGCTGTAACGCTACACTGGAGAATACCATATTTCTTATGCATTTTCTCAATCTCATATATGTACGCCCCTTGTTTAAAGAAGTCATAGTAAAACTCCACCCAACCCGTGGCAGCTGCAAGTTTTGGTCCTGGAAACCCCGCAAGAGGAGAAAACACAAGGCGGTGCGTAACAAGGGCAACATAGTAAATTGTCGTAATGCAGATGAATCCTACGCTAGCAATAGCAAAACTGTTATTGAGGTCCACTACCATGGCGAAACTCATAGCTGAAACACTTATAGTCAAATGTAGCAACGAGAGTTAACAAAAAAATTATAAAAAGAAAAGAAATGAAAGGAACGGAGTACATTGTAGACCCCATCGCTGACCTTACGCATTGATCGAGTAAGAGTATGTGTAATTTTCAATTACGGGGCGGTCGAAATTGGTATTTGCCCCCACACAGCTCGACATTGATTACACGGCCGTGCGCTGCATGAGGAGGCTAGTAAGAAGAAGTAATTATATAGACATACGTAGTTACATTTCCAGGTTTTGGACTTAGCGTTGATGTGGGGTTGGTGTCGGTGATAGATTTGTTCGGCGACTCGGTGAAGTAGATTCCGAACTGGCCCCCAAATGGAACTGATAGATGTACAAAATTGAAGTACATACTTACATAGTAAAAGGATTAATGGTATCTCGTTATGATACCTAACACTAAAGCTTTTCACAGGGTTTGAAAAAGACAAAATGGAGTACAAATATTCTAAAATCATTGATCCGAGCAAATATGAAACACAAGGTTTATGCGGCGAGATACCCCTGCGTATGCACAACTATCCTCAAAATGAGGACATTGGAACTGTCCGATACCAAAGAGATTGGCACCATCTTGTAAGCCCTTTAAAGAGTTACAAGGGTGGTCTTCATGCCAAATGGAATTTCATGTCCGTCTCTGTGCCGGAATGTCTGCCTGAGCGGCTGGAAATTATTAGCTACGCCAACGAGTTTGCATTTCTATATGATGGTATAAATGTTGAAAAAAGTAGACATTATGATCCTGCTAACTTTACTTTAGATAAGACTGAGGATTTCAATAAGGATCAGGTGAGCTACCTCTATTGTCGGTGAAATAGTATTCTGACTTTATAAAAGCTGGACATTGCGAACGACACCATGCAAGAAGCGTTTTTAGAAGGCGCGACCAAAGGCTCAATTTCAAAAAATAGAGCCAATGGATTGAAAAAGATGCAAGCTATGTTACTGCAGGAAATGATGGCCATTGATGAAGAGAGGGCTGTGACAACAATGAAAGCCTGGGTAGAGTTTCTCAAATTTGCTGGTGGTAGACAACACGATAAGCATTTTGCTACCTTGGAGGAGTTCATTCCTTACCGAAGCCTTGATGTCGGGAAGTGGTGAGTTATGAGAAGTCTGCAACTCACAACAGATATTGTTTGACGGCTAACTTATCGGGTAGGTTCTGGTATGGCGTTGTCACCTTTGGCATGGCTATCACGATTCCACCAGCCGAGATTGACAAGATGGAAGAACTCATGATGCCAGCATGGGCAGCAGCTGCGCTGCAAAACGATATTTTCTCCTGGGAAAAGGAGCGTGATGCTGCACAGCTGTACGGTAAGAAGGAGGTTGTGAATGCCGTATTTGTGTTGATGGGCGAGCATTCTATTGGAGAACAAGAAGCATTGGCTAAGTTGAGGAAGATCACCATGGCTTATGTGGACGAGTATGTGGAGATTGTGGAAAGGGAGATGGAAAATCAAACCCTTTCGAAGGAGCTACTAAGGTACATGGCGGCCATCCTGTATAGCTTGAGCGGAAATACAGTCTGGTCTATTTCTTGTCCGCGGTATAACCCGAAAGAAGTATACAACAAGTCACAGTTGGCTTTGATGAAGGGGGGTTATGTGAGCAGACTTTAAAAGCTTAGCTTGAGGGAATAAGAATGTCAATAGAAACAACAATTTAACGCCTACTACTTGAATTATAACTGACAGTTTCCAATTTAAAATATGCATTTAAGGGGTTAATGTAACTTCAAAGCAAAAATACAAAGACTACTCTTCATTATCGAAATAAAAAATTCAGCTTCGCTGATGTACGCTTAGTTCTGTATACTCATCCATCGGATAACTCTCAACTGTTGACTGTTCTCTAAACGGACTACACGTCCCTCAATGGCAGCCAAGCGTCATCATCATTTTGCAACTCGCTTCTCTTATTGTGCGGATGGCCAACGGCATATATCTCTTGGCCTGAAGACTGTTTTGGAGTATCACTGGAACCGAGGAAACTTTGGGTTTTGTTATTCAGCCCAACATACGACGCGAGGCGATGCATATAAGAGCTGAAGTAATAGATACATTTTTCGGGAACGTATCGGTGTAAGAAAGCGGGTAAAGTGTGAAGACTGGCGCAGACTATGCCAATATCGACCTCGAGGACCCTGATTAGAATTTGTCAGCGTAAATAGGAAGAATAAGTACAGATTGGATGCCTTACGCCCAAACACTAAGCGTGGCATAATTCCATGTCTCGTCTTGATTGTCAACCAGTTTAAGTGTGTATACGAAACGGATAATGCTTGCAACGCATGCACTGTGCTCTCAAGTTAGCATTGTTGGTTAGATGCAGCCTTGCAAAATAAAAAGTGCCTTACAAAAGTCCAATGCCGAAAGCAAGCATTAACCTTATCTTCTTCAGGCTCGGCATATTCAAGCTCCATATAGTTGGAATTGGTAAGAAGAAGATATAAAAATCACTGATAAACCCAAAGATACCACTCGCGTATGGCAATGGTTTCTGTGACTGGCAAGTGCCTTTTATGGAAGGATCCCAAGATGCGGCCACGGGTTTGCAGAGGAATAAAGTATCGAAGAATGTAACGGTGTAGAAGACCACTATAGCGAAGATCCCGAACCAGACGAAGGACTGTACAATACGGTTGATACGGAAGATCCGCTCGAAGCAGAGAAGAAGAGATATTTTGGTGGCAGGTGCGATGATGCTGTACAAGAGTTCAGTGGTAAAGAGGATCTAGGAGACAGGGAGGCGTTAGAAGGAATATTATTTTAATACAGAATAGGAATAACACTCTACCTTGAGTCCAGGTACAAGCAAATCTGGAGGAATGTCCCACAAATGACGTCCAATTCCATAATCCCCGCCTTTTTCGAACTACAAGTTAGAAGAATGTGGACGAAAATGAAGGCAAAAGCATCTATCAATAATGACTTACCCCCTATAAGTGCTCCAGACCAAGCAACAGAAGCAGCCTAGTAATTGAAAAATATGAGTTCCAAACTCAATCTTTTGGAAATGATTTTCTCACCCAAGAGAATATGATGAAGCCTATCTAAATCAGTCAAAGTCGATTAAAATTTCAACTGGGGAAGAGGCTCATACCGTCATCAATGCCGCCACTTTTTGTTATAAAAAAGCGAGTATATAATCGCATGGAAACTGCACTTGTTATCAATGTGAGACATATTGTATGAAGAATAATTGTCTGCTCTTTGTGATCAGGAGGGTCGACGTAGTTGGGGACAACTCCTGGTGGAAGTAGGGACATGTTGATTATCTGTTGAAAACCAGTTTCCGCGATTCGACTGATGAAGAAATCCCTTTTCTGTCGTGGACAAAAGAGGTCAAAAAGACTTCTTCAGCATCAGTTTACTGAAGATTGTAAACGGCTGAGGAACAGAATAAAAGCCACGGCCTCGTGTCAGAGTCGTCATGACGACACTTGTTTAGGAAGTCGCACTGTAGATCACCGTGAGGGGTGCTTCACTTTCCAAATATAGAAGCTGAATTCTTTTATGATTGTGTTACGTCACGAGCAGCAATTGCAATAGTATTGGGAGCTTGGTCCTAAATCTAGACTGGTGTTCAAACATTAGGTTCATGCAAGTTAGAGTGCGAAGTACATATACGGTGGGGGCTGGCCCCTGCACGTTAGATTCAGCCAATTTATGCTATCATCTGTACGGAATATCTTCCGTATACGCAATCTGCATATGTAGTAGTACCTCGGATGTATATATACAGTGATGATGGATACTCCAGATGTACTTCGTAAATTATCGCCCCATGATGTAGTGGGGCGATACGCCACGCGGTAATGGTATAGACTAACAGTAATGATCAAAACGGGGCTGTAACGTAATACTCTAGTCCTTAATGTTCAACTTCAGATGCGGTGGCCCGGTGTGTACTTCGTATTTTGTAACTAAAGATTTACTAAATGAGTACAAATGTGGTAAGATTTCATTATATAGTTATCGTCCACCTAGAAATATTAATCGACTAGAACCATATCCACCATTTCACGGCTATAACTGCAAATCTGGAGCTCATATATATCGACAACTCAAATTGATGTAGGAAAATGTGACAATTACCGAGACATATGTAGTCACTTGCCAATATGCTCTAGACACTACAAATACTAAGTTTTTACGTCATTGAAACCAACTAGTCGAGTCTTCTTTTAAGGAAGCTTCGACTTGTAATCATCAAACATATCTATTTCCCCGTGCCATTGTACTCGTACCTCCCCATAAACTCGGCTTTCAAGCCCCGAAAGTCTCTAGCCCAGACAGGACCGAAAATATCCTTGAACCAGCCTTTGCGGTTGCTGCGAAGACCGAGGTCTTTCAACAGAGTATCCGTATATCCGATGAGTTCAAAGGTCATGGTATTGCCTCTAAGTCCGTTACTAAGGTATCGACGCCGACACCACGATGTGAATAGGGCTACATCCTTTTCCTGCTCTTCGACACTCGGTAAATCCAGTTTACCATCCAAATAGGCGGTGGCCCAAAGTGATTGGCACTCCACAACAGGGAAGTAGTTACCTACCCCGACCTGACCAATAAAGGCGATGGAGTGATATTTACTTGCATCGCTGGACTCGAACAAAGGAACAACATGTCGATATAACCGATATGGAGTCTTCGTGGAAGGCTTGAGAAAGACGGGAGGAGGGTTTGCAAGCTGTGGAAAGGTGGCGAGGACTTTGGCGTCCGCGTCAGTTTCGAGAGCTGTCCAGTGTCTTTTCTCATCCTGAGACTCGTCGTCTGCTAGGTGCGGTAAACCAAGTTGCCTACACTGCTCTTCGGAGAAGAACTGGAGCGAAGGGCGCCAACCAGTGCCGCAAAGTAGGGCATCGGTAGGTACCTGGTCGCCGCTTTTCAGGTGAAGTACGTCTTTTTCGAGGCGATCGATATCTCCAACATAAATGCGAACTTTGTTCGCAACAGTGTCAAAGAAGTCTGGGTGGTTGAGAAGTCCACCGGTACAATTTTGCCAGAATATCCTATTTGATTTAGTGAATTGTCGAGAGATTAAGGATGTGGTAACAGGGCTTACGGTGAGTGTGGGGATAGCTTGTCAAAGTTTTGTAGGCTTTCCCGTTGGTAGTCGGCCTCTGTTCGGGCTTTCGTATTGACAGAATCCCAGAAGCCAGCCATTAATTTTGGTCCATACTTGGAAGAATGAAGAAGCCTAGTCCACCAATTTGTCCCATTCATAAAGGAAGGCGTGAAAGTTCCAGCCAGCCGAGTCATGCCTATCTCAAATGCATTTTTGTAGGGGCCTCCTCCTTTCGGAGAGAGAAAGAATCCAGGGCCAGTCGTATCAGTAGCTTTTAAGATCCAAGACACAGTTTTACCGGCTTTGACGGCTTCATATACCATATCGCCCGATGACTTTCCAGCTCCCAGAACGGTGATGTTCTTGATGTCTGGCGACGTCAAGACGTTGGACGACCCAAAACCGTCCTGGTGTAGAACTTGACCGAGAAAGGTTTCCCTTCCTGGAAGTGAAGGCATATTAGGAATTGAGGTCAAGCCACTGGCAACAATTAATTTGGCGGTTTTGAACGTATGCTGTACTGCGGTCTCTCGTTCTTTGGACACCACTGTCCATCCGCTATTGATTTTCTGAACTGACTGTACTTCGGTTGAGAGTTTAACTCTATCGCGCAAAGTCTCCCCGGAATAGAAATGCGTATCAACATAGTTGTTAAGGTACTTTGTCGTATGCTTGGCTTTGAAAAATTCTAAATAGAGGTCCTCATCTGGTGGTCGTGGCATGGGCTGGTCTGAGAATTCAGCTGTTCCTACCGTCCATTGAGTCCAGAAGGTATCGTATCCGCGTCCTGCAGTCGACAGAGAGTTAGTGAAGCTACATAGGCAAGACGGACTTGCACTGCAACTAACGCGAATTCCATGTTCCGCCAATGCAATTGTCCCTGTCGAGAATAATTAATCGAGAATCAGGGTGAGTATCCAGCCAGAATTTGGCAGCGCAAATCCCCGAGATACCTAAAATCAACATGTACATTAGCAAATGAGCCCATAAATAAATGGGGGATATCTCGCAATCTCACCTGCTCCAATGACAAGCACGTCAACCTCCTCCACGTCACCCATAATACCAGCCTTGTTTGAATGAATTTGACGCAGCTAGACAATAGACAAGCTTTAAAATAGCATAAGCGGTTGAATGTTCTCACGAAAATAAATTGTTACGTTTATATAACAGGTAAACTTCTGAGCTGTTGTGGAAGAACAAAGAAAGAGAGGAGGTGGAGATAGACTGGTGGTTGGTGTATTTTTCGTATTTTTATTACACTAAAACCGAGGGGCTTGAAACGGCTAGTGCATATCGGGATAAGCGCAGGATGCTGTCACTTTTTAGCGCTTGAGGCGGGGGCCTGGATAGTGCCCGGCCCGTGCCGTGCCTCCGGAGTATCAAACACGCTAAAGTCGCGGCGATGGTCTAATTATGCGCCTGCAAGGTCGCCGCTGCGCAACAATGGATGGATGGATGGATAAATGGATGTCTTAAGTGCTTTTTGTCCGTCCCACGGCCGTATTTGGTGGAGGCGCGTGGTGACTTATTGGCTGCGAGCAAGGCTGACTACGTACGTGTCCCAGGTCAATTGTTGATCATACGTAGCTATGCAAGAACATGCAGGAATCACATTCACAGGACGGAATCTATAACTGTAATTAACTTTACTACGTAAAGGCAAGATCGTCGGTTCCAGAGTCAGACCGTCCAGATGCCTCTTATGACGTTTTCCGGGCCGTATTTCCCTGTCCAAGGCCGTCATCGTGGACGCGATTCACGTAACGAGACCGTGGGAGATTAATGTTCTATAATAGATACTAGACTTTTATCCAGGTCAACTGATAGTTTATTGATACCATCCCACCATCCAATGTTTATATATAGTCTCACAAGCAAACGACCAGCTTCAAATGTTAGATTACCAAAATTTCTTACACAGAAGATTCTGCGTTATCAGCCTTACCATCCTCTATTGTTTTCGCGGTGTCAGTCTTCTCTGCAGACTCTGAGGCTTGTAGTCTAAACCATGGCTGGGCTACAGCGACTAAGGTAGACGCACCACCCACAGCAATGGCCAATGCAAATGCTTTATGCAGCCCTTCCATATAGCTTGCGTCAATAGCCGGCAAGTCATTTTGGAAAGTTTTCTGGATATCAGATGCGCCAACACTGAAGACCATGGAGGGATCAATTTCAGGGCCTTCGATGGCAAGGGTTTGGATTAATTTGTTTTGGAAAATTGCTTGTGCTGCAGAGACAACGAGGGCACCGCCTAGAGATTGGAAGACTAAAATAAAGAAAACGTGGTGAGTAATTTTCCCAGGCAGAGTTTGGAATGACAAGGGCTTACAGAGCAGGATAGCAGTCGCGGTTGGGACTTCGTCAGGTGTGACTATATTTTGGATAATGATGATGTACACGTTGAAGCAAAGACCCAGACCAATCCCTGCAAGGACTTGATAACCTATCCAGATAGGATGACCTGAGTCAGCTTGGATTGTGATCAGAAGGCCGGAGGCAATCGTGCTGAGGATTCCACCAAGAATGAGGAACGGGTTAAAAAGTTTCAGGGCGCCGATTGATATGCCAGTGACGATTTGAATCAAAGCTGCAGTATGTCAATTAAGTGATTCGTGAGAAACAATCTCGCGAGTACTCACTTAGAGAGAGGATGAGAGGAATGGTCCGTATCCCTGATTCGATTGCGCTATTTCCTTTGACGGACTGGAAGTAGATGGGAATGTAGTATAGGATAATGTAAAAATTACCAGCAATCCTAGAAAGCCATTGAAGTTAGTAGTGATTGACTGAGTCGGGAATAATACTTGCAAAGAGCAAGACGTACAAGAAGCAGAAGGCACACCCAAGTGTCATGCTCCGTTTCTTCAAAATACTGGGCAGCAGAAGGGCCCTTTCTCCCTGATACCATTCCACAGTAAGAAAAAAGAGGAGCAGAACAATACTTCCAACCAGCGTCCCTACAACATCGGCAGAGCCCCAACTCTTCGTCACGCCACCCCACTGCATCGCCAAGAGATAACAGATAGCCGCGCATAAAATAACCAAAAACCCGGGGATATCCATTTGAAGGATCTTCTCTTTCAGTGGCGCCTCGACGGGTTTGACGCCTTTGGGGACCTTGTAAAAGAAGAGGAATGCAGCTGCAGCGACCGCCCCGCAGGGAAGATTAATGTAAAAGCTGTCAAATGTCAGTACCATATGCGGCACTTAGGATATATTAACTAGTGTGAATTACCACCATCTCCAAGTGACCTTGTCTGTCAGAGCTCCGCCAATCACTAGAATGCAAGATATCAGTCGTTTTTCATCGAAAAGAAGGAAACTCGAGGGGTAAGCTTACGCGGTCCAATTACAGATGCGATAGCGTATGCGGATCCCATCAATCCTGTCATGGAAGGTCTTTTTTCCGGTGCAAGCGAGACCCCGATGACAATGTAAGATCCACCAAAAGTACCAGCAACGCCCAGACCTGTTATAGCCCGTCCGACAACGAGAGTTGTGCTGTTCTGTGCAACTCCTACTTCACATTAGGAAAATCCGGGGCCGTAAAAGGTTCCCGTCGTCATACCGCATATCAGACTCCCAATCTCGAATATTCCGATGCTCAGCAAGTAGACTGTTTTAATCGGGAAATACTTGAATGCTTTCCCCCATACCGACTGAGCAGCCGCAACAGTCAGGAACAGAGCGGACGCATACCATCCTACATCAGACAAGCTGTGAAACTCGTCGGTGATGTGAGGGATAGCTGTGGCAATAATGGTCTACTCGCAGACTGTTAGCTTTTTGAGCCTTGCCCCGAACACAATCAGGCTATCTTACCAGGTCGAGGGAAGCCTGTTTCCTATATATCAGCTATTTGCCACCAGGCTCTCTCGGAGTATAGGAGCATACCAAGAACATACTCAATACAATCGCCACGCCAACTGCTCCGAAATGCCATCCTGTCAGGTACTCGACTTCTGAGGTTTGGGTTTCCGTTTTCTCGTTGCCCCCATTGACCTCCTGTTGGACGACTGGATTGTCTGGGCTTTCTTTCAACGACATATCGACAGCACTTCCAGAATAAACAAACTTTTGATGATAACTGCAAAGTTGAAAATACTAATTATTAAGGGCATCTTATAATGATGGTGTGTGCAGAAGGTCTGTGTTGGCATTGAGGAACCCCCTGCCACCCCGCTTCCGCAAAGTAGGTTAATCGCCGAAATTGCACGTCATCAGTATATAACAACTGTTTTCTTTTGCTGGTTGCACATGACTGCGAGTTGGCGTACTGACAATAAATAACATGGTATTATCAGCCTGATACAATACATTTCGAGAAAGAGATCTAGACTGCCCTTACGGTACTGGACAGTGAAATAACAATACGGAGTTATGTAGGTGCTAGGTAGCTTTAGCGCTGTTGCATTCAACTGTCATTGAACTAATTGAATAACATGATGCCGTGTATGTTGACCTGCATAATCACGGTAGTATTTTCGCAGTGGATGCCGGGAGTGACGGCCCGAGCAATGCAGGACAGGGTCGTCAAATGTCTCATGCAGTAACACTGTACTATAAAATACCAAAATTAATGCCCGCGCCACTCGCAGGCTGCAGGTAGGAGCAGCATTACATTAATACATCCAATAATCCCTGCGTTTTCCGGCCAAGCGGTAAAATTGGGCTGATCGACGGGGGTCCACAGCCACTCGGCAATCGGATGTAACCCGCGCCGCAAATAATCGATCCAGCTCTCTTTGTCTGATCTTCGCTAGTCCTGTACGCGCTAAAAGCCTAAAATACCGTTGTTGGTTTTTTTAGGAACTTGTCATCGTTATATTTCAAACGTTCCCTTTATCTAGTCAGCTATAAGGGCTATACGTAGACACCCCGCGGACTCAGCGTCAACTTGATGCTCCCGCATCTCCGATGGATGACATAATACATGTACCGGTAAGTTAACTAACTAACTTAACTAAGTTAGTTATCATGGGGAACCCTACTACGCTCCGGTAATGTCAGATAGTGCATTATGATGCATACTCTAATACCTCCCGAGGGCAAGATCGACACGTCTTAAAAGTACGCTAGTTCGTACTATGTTGTCAACAAGCCGATCCGATATGCCATGTACTAAATGTGCTTCACAGCCTTCACTCCTTACACCTGGAAATGAGTGGAAGACTTGACCAATATTGCCGACTTTCAGCTGGCCGAGAGCCCTAAATAAAGTGATAATTTAAAACCAAGTGTCAAATACCAACCGGTTCTGTGGCAGACCGGTGATTAGTATTGAAATCAAAAACGTAATAATGGATTTGATTTGATTTTTTTTTTTGCAAAGACTAGCAACATAAAATTTTTTTAATGGATTTTAAAAATTTAGATTTTTAATACATAAACTTTCTACGGAGCAGATAGTGTCAGGGTGCGGCGTCAGGCGGAACAGAATAGATTAGGAATTGATTCAGAACTACTACGGTAACAGTACAGGTGCAGATTAAATACAGGACGTACGTCTTTAACCTACGTCAAACTACTCACAGCAGGCAGGGTTCCTATACTAGCATGTCGGAGTACAGTCGGTCTGGTAGTCAGGAATCGGAGTATCAGTTAGTCTGGTGATAGGTGGTGATAGGTGATAGGACAGCAGGTAGCAGGGATAACAGTAGGAAACGGGTATATCGACAGGGGACGGGCTGGCACCGTGACAGACAGTGCATATTTCCTTTCGTATTCACCCCGGCCATTGACGCAAATATGCCTGGTCATTCTAGGCTGCAGCCGAATTTGTAAATTACAAGCTTTGTCGCAAACATCATCTGCGGTAATTTAAATAGCACATGAACTGGGGCCAAGTGCGTAGGTTATTGACCAACAATTTCATTATAAGCAACAAGTTTCCAGAATACAAGGGACCGTAATTTCTCTCACTCAAGGGGACATTCTTGCACTAGTTTAACCATGGAGGCCCCTATCACATGGAGAACTGCATTAATCTTATTTGTCCAAGATCAACGATCGCTTCTGTCTTATGCTGTGATTGGACTTGTATGTGAAATCTGAAATCAGGATGATTGTAGTCTATTGAAACTAGGTTCCTAACATTTTCTTTTGTAGATTGTTACCTATCAATTTTCACGATGGACATATAATCTCTATTTTCATCCCCTCGCGGGAATACCAGGGCCAGCTACATGGGCGATGTCCAGAGCACCAGCTGAGATTTCCAACGTCAGAGGAAGAATCATAAAAGATATCACGGTGCTACATGAGAAATATGGCGAAACTGTCAGAATAGGACCGGATTCTGTCTGCTTTAACAATCCCGATGCGTGGACCGATATCTACACGCAACAGGCAGGCAAGGTCATATTTTCAAAAGACCCGCTGAGACATACTCGAGAGCTCTGGATCAATGGTGCACCCGATGTTTTCACTGCAGAAGACAAGGATCATCCCAGATTACGTCGTCTGCTGAATCCGGCTTTTTCGCCTAAGGCTATTCGCGAGCAAGAACCTCTGGTTCAAGCAAATGTTGCACTCCTGATCAAGAGGCTACAAGACCAAATTGGCCCGGACTCAACTGCGTGCGTTGATATGAATAAATGGATGAATTGGACGACTTTTGATCTGATAGGTGACCTCGCGTTTGGCGAATCGTTTGGTTGGAGGGATGGCGGCTATCACCCCTGGGTTGCTCTGATATGTGGCTCAGTTAAAGCGGTCTCAATTCTCGGTTCCATTAAACAATGGCCTTGGATAGATGCAGTATGGCAGCTAATTATCGGAGGTTTCTGGATTCGTGCAATGCGCCAATTTCATAGGCTTGTGATCGAGAAAGTGGATCACAGGGTAGCCAGGGAAACTGAGCGAAACGATTTTCTGAAATATATCATGGAGCATGAAGGAACTAGTAAAGGAATGACTAAAGATGAGCGGTATTCGAATGCAGCTCTACTGGTCATGGCAGGGACTGAGACATCGGCCACGACTCTTGCGGGAACCTTATACCATCTTACTCGGAACCCACATGTGCTGATTCCTTTACAAAAGGAAATCCGCAGCGTTTTCGCCTCTGAAGAAGATATCACTTTCAATGGTGTGTTAGAGATACCAAATCTCTTAGCTGTTCTGCATGAAAGTATGCGAATGTATCCGTCCGTGGCTGTGACGAACCCGCGTAGGGTACCACCTGGTGGAGCTTTTGTTGTAGGGACGTGGCTCCCAGAAAACGTACGTCATCAAATTTCTAAGAATTAGATGCTTTTTTTTTTCATAGCTGATATATCTAGACAACTGTCGGTATCTTTCAATGGGTTGTATACAATTCTCCCACGAATTTCCACAATCCAAGGAAGTTTGACCCATCGCGCTGGCAGGGAAACCCTCTATATGAAAATGACCGAAGGGAGATCTTTAAACCATTTTCAATTGGGCCTAAGAATTGCATAGGCAAGCAGTATGTTTTCCATTGAACTCTGATATAGAAATGTATGTATTTGTGCTGATCGGATTTTGTGCAGGCTCGCATATGTGGAGATGCAGCTTATCCTGTCGAGACTTTTATGGAAATTTGATATGGAGTTAGCGGATGAGAAAAATATGTGGACAGACCAGAAAGTGCACTGGTCATGGGTTAGAGTTCCCTTAATGATCAGACTGAAGGAGAGGAACGGGAACCAGGATCAGTAGAGCTGTGCAACAATCAGTTACGAGCATAATGAATCAACAGAGATATTGCTCCATGTCGTGAGATAATACTTGACTTCCTTGAAACTATCTTATTTAGCAGTAAGATTCCTACAGTACTTCTAACACTCTAAACCATCCCAGGCCAAGACCTCCACACGTTCAAACTTCCCTGCCGTTTCCCCCTTCAGCTCATCGATCACTTTACTATTCTCTCTCGGTAGAAGAATACCCCAGACGCCATTGTGTTGAACGTCACTTTCATCCTGCTCTAAGCGCCCCCTGCGGAAATCCTCCGACTGCTGGAAATTCTCTCCCTGAGTGGTATTCCACCCATTTACAGAATCTGATTCTTTGATCACATTCTTCACAATACCGTCAACCTCATCATGATCTTTCTGGTCAACATGGAAGAAAGCTGTGTAAAACTCCCCGCCAAGTATTTTATCATGAGCAAGTGTAGGTTTCGGAACTTTAAGATAAACCACCTCTCTCATTGTAATTAGGCCCTGAAGGCTGGCCATCAGATGCAGAAGTGTTCCATCTGCGAGGAATGCTGAGTGCAGTTCAACGGTTGGCCAGATGCCTACCATTGTGACCACAGGCTTTTCCAGGCCATTGATAGGTGAACTCGAAACGAAGCGAAAATGTGTTCCACCTCCTTTAGTGATTTCATCGATGCATGTGCGAAAGATCGTAATAAGTCTCTGGTCGGTTGGCTCTACACCGTCCTTTAAATTTATCGAAGCAATTTCGAGAAGTTGGAGATCCATGTCTAGAAAAAAAGAGATCGAGGTGAAATATTGATTGTAGTATGTTGTCTGGGTTATGAGAAGTTGAAGCGGAATAGTAACGAGGAGAATAGACACAGGCGTTGGAAACTGGAAAAGTACGAAGCGCATAGACCACTTCACTGGTTTGCTTAAGGCTATTACGTCAATCGTAATCCAATTACGCACTGATGAATTAGCCCCAAATATTATTTGCTATTAATTACGCCCCTAGACCTGCAGTCTAGGACTGAATGTTTCAGATTTAGTATATCGTGATAAAAGTTTGGTACGAATGACAAGGGCTGTTGGTTGGTGCAAACGGCAACACACTGGATTGTCCCCATTATTGGTCTTTTTCCGTTCAGATTTGGTATGGTTTTTGATCTTTACAACATTTCGGACATATGTTATCGATTCTTATCTTCTATCGCTGCGTCAGGGATTGCGGCTATAACTGTTACCCGATCTCTTTTCGGCGCGCTGTTGCCATTGGCGTATATGTATGATGCGCTTGACTATGGTTTGGGTAATTCTTTGCTTGGTTTCCTTATATTGGCTATGATCTCGATGCCTGTTGTATTTCGTCGGTAGTTGTTGTTGTTATTGTTGATTTCAATTATCGTCCGGTGTAGCTCTGTTCCTTTTACCTGGTGCTATGCAGACGTTCTTACAGACTAAGATATAGGTTGTGCTTCTTTATATTATAAGCCTTTGTTGCGACATAACTATTCACTTCCCGTACAGGAGATACCATAATTAGATAAGCGAATTCCAAGGAAAACACGCTATGAAAAATCTTGAGAGTAACCACAAATATTCAGCATAGAGGACAATGAGGGAGATGTGTATTGAGAACTATGCTCTACGCCACCACTAAACTCTCACTGTATATGTCACCCTACTATATTGCTTAATCCGACTCTTCCTCTAACGTGGCCATGCTCCAGGTATTGTGAGAGTCGCAGGATTCGAATCTACATGTCCTTGTATATAGATGTGGTTAAGGGTCCAATTTATCAGATATCTCTTCAGACACTTCTAGGCGGTTTGCTCACTAGATCACCAGCCCCTATTTCGTCGGTATGGACCGTCACTTCGAGAGCGAGGTGCTGCGCCGTGGCCCAGCCATGAGGTATAACCGTATAAATTTGATCCGACATACACGAAAAAAAAATTCTATCTCGTCAATAAATAATATTTCACGAGACTTAATCCAAAAGCTCTTTGTAATGACAAGGGAAAATTCGCCTATGGATTTCATAAAAAATTTTCAGCGACATAATATAGCCATCCTGGCGGGCAATTTCCGGGATAGAGTCGAAGAGTTGCTATCCATGTAAAGCCGCACTTGCAAGGCCCTGTATATTCGGCTATCAGATATATTGTTTTGCGTAATAACGGTCGTGGAAAACATTTTGCTATCGATTGAGAGCTATCTCGAATATTATCATATAGTCGAGCCCTGATTCTAGGCACCGAGCTTAGACGTCAACTGCCGCAGTCAATCTTTAGCCCCACCTAAAATCTCCGATTCTTGGAACAGTCGAATGGCTACATTTCTATCACGCACAATTCTATCTTTGTGCCTTAGATGAATTCTTCACTGCCTTCGATCGTACGGTTCATCCAGATTCTGCTGGTTTGGGGCTTCCATTGGGAGAGCAATTAGATATTCAAAATACGTAACATATATATAGAACATACCATTGCTTATGGTCAGATAAGTCTCATTTGCAAGGAAATATTAACTCTATTGCCGTGGCCATAGCAAGTCATTCACCACACCGGGGCATAAAAAACGACAAAAAAATTCAATTGCGGGCCTCAATTGTGAGCAACACACACCAAGACATACCTCGGCCACTGGCCTACTCTAGACCATAGCAATCTAGTGAGCGTCTATTCGAACGCAATCTATATCACTGGCCTGGTGCCATATCTTCAGTAGATTAGCGCAGCGGATGATTTTGTAATCGCAGTGCAGTATTCGTCTCCCCAGTCATGATTCGCCTTGTAGGTTCCTTCCCATTCCTTCGATTTTTTAATTCTGTTAAATAATGCACTTACAGTGCACCTGTCATTCTTCCTGGAAAATACATTGCGATTTCGGACCATAGGAGATTCTGTTTCTTTTTGAGATAGATCAATAAGGAACTCTTCTTCTTCAGTAGAGTACGGTATGCGTTTACTTTGTCGATGCAACTTGGAGGGCCAAGAACTGTGAATATTACTAGAAGCCAGGTGCTCTACATCAGGCGATTAGTTGAAGGATGATGATGATGTTTTTCTTTCCTTAAAACACCAGCTTCACATATTACCCCAGATATCAACATCACAAGTGAATATACCTTCAATATCTATAGCCTAGATATTAGACATCTTATTTCCTATATCTTGATCATACTCTTACCTAATATTAAAAACTATCAGTTCTAGAATAAAAACTATTAAGCCTAGATTCTTAATAAAATAATAAAAATATTAAATCTATAAAAGAGTAATCTTACAAAATAGACAACTACATATTCTAATTTATTCTACACAGTTCATGTTTTACTTCGAAGACAGCTCATCTGATGAATTCAGCAATATAACTTTCATAGTATCTTACCCCTATCTTTTATAGACAAGATAGACTTTAGCTATCTTCAGCCTTTTAGTTAGACAAACTTAAAACTTATTATTTAATTCCCCATCTTCTTTATTACTAGAGCCATAATAGTTATAATCTTCCAAGTCATCACTTTCTATACTGTCTAGCGAGACGGGACAGCACATACCTGCCTGAACTGGATATCTTTAACTACATTTTCTATATCAAGCATCCCGCAACAGGATCACAGCTGTTTCGCTATAAATAGAGTACTGTTGCTGTGACTAGGACAGCCAGCTTTCCTTTATTCTTCGAAGCTTACAAATAAAATCTGCATATTAGGATACATTATAGACAGTTTTGACCATGACAGTCCTTTCACCAGCCTATAAATCTTGATAAACAGTTATATCTCTTAGCAAGTTATTTATTCAGAGGAGAGGAAGTAGAAAGAAGTAAGAAGAATAAGAAAAGTGTTGTGAATAATCCTGATATTGCTTGCTATGTATCTTGTATAGTAGGGGGTATCACTAGTATTTATATCTGTTTATTCGGGATTCTTTTGCTGTTTCTGGAATCCTTATCCATTTAGAGTTTTAGTTATTTTTACCCTTTTTGGTTATCTTCAGCTTTTTTTTAGGTTTGTTTGAATAAAGTTTTATTTTGTTTTAGAATCATATGACTTTTGCATAGATATCCGAAACTTTATTGAACCCCACTTGAACTCTAGATAAACTAGTCCAAGTCAACCTTTTTTAGATATCTTAGGGTAATATATTCTTACACTATTTAGGTACTATTAGGACGCTAGCCTTCAGAAGAGGAGATTGTCATAAGAATTAATAATATTTAGCTAATTAATAAAAGTAGTAGATACTATTTATATAAATATATAAGCTATATATTTAGAATATTTTAAAGACAAAATATATCTGTAAGTAATAACTTTATTATAGATAAAAAGGATTATTACTACTAATATAGTAAAAATAATAAAAGTATCTAGTATTACTTTATAGCAGGATAGCCCTGCAGTACACTAAGCCACTGAATAACCCCACCACCCCGGCACTCCAAAGCCTAGACCGAGGAGCCCCCCCAGCCACTACTATGGCCGATAAAGAAGCCCTAATCAGAAAATCAGCGTTTCCCAATGCCCCCCGTAGCTCCCCTCCTAGGGAGCTGCCAGGTGGACAGGCCCACATGCTTATAACGCCAGAGCGGGTGCATCAGGCCCTGTTCAGCCAGAGCACTAAGAAAGCTCCGGGGGCCGACAGGCTCAATTTTAAAGCATACCGGCTACTCTGGGCACTAGACTCGTCCCGAATTATAGGGATGGCTAGGCAGTGCTTTAGGCTTGGGGTGCACCCAGGGGCCTGGAAGACCGCTAAAGGCATCTTACTTCGGAAGCCAGGGAAGCCTGATTACACCCAGGTAAAGGC
>JAMAGJ010000049.1:0-21751 GCA_023626115.1 Talaromyces sp. PX2406 | reverse complement strand
TTCTGCCGAATAAGATAAGGAAGTAGGTAACTAATGTGCGAATAGGGGAATATCTCTTGTAAACAAGAGGATATTTAATAATAACTTGTTGATATAGTGGATAAAGTATATATCCTATTGTCTAGTATAGAAATAAAGTGAAAGTAAAGCACGAACAAACTAAATACATGATAGTAAATAAGTGTCCTTATATAGTAAATCCTGAGCATAGCAAGCATAGTCATTACTCTATTGACTATGCAGTATAAGGCATATTCAAACATAGTCTGGCTATATTTAACTATATATTATGTATACCTTTCGTTACATGCTTTCTTACCATCAAGGATGGTTATAATTAGCCCTATTTCCACTGGTCTAACTATTACTATATTAATAGTTATAGCTGCTTATATAACTAGCGTCCATTTATTATATTTATTAGCTAAGTATTATTAATTCTCGTGATAATTTTCTTCTCTAAAGGCTGGCGTCCTAACAGTCATATAAATAGTCGTAGGCCTTTATTATATAGATAGACTAATCTCCTTCTCGTTAATATTCTTAGTGATAATATTTTAACTATATCGTTAAAGCAAAATATTGATAAAAACAATCTTCGCATCTGTATTGAATAGTCTAGTATCATCCTATTAGTCCCTTGCCACTGCTGTGCAGTGTCTAGAAGGGTATATATTAAATCTAAAATTTCTAGTTGTTACAGTAAGTGTATTCATAATAATTACTATAAGTATTATAATATAGCTTCATTAGATCTAGTATAAAAGAAACTCATTAAGGCTTAAAAGAAGATCAAAGCAGATAATAATTGACTAAATACTGAACTTGAAGCTCTTTTTGCCAAGCGGGCTTATTTATATAAATAAAAGAAACTTCTTTAAAAATATGCTAGAGAATTTATTCAAACTGATATAAAAGATGTAGAGGAGTTAGTGTCAAATCGTATCAACCGTTCTTTACCAGAGCGGTGTTCGAGGTAGGATTCTGCCGAATAAGATAGGGAAGTAGGTAACTAATATGCGAATAAGGGAATATCTCTTATAAACAAGAGGATATTTAAAGATAACTTGTTGATATATCGGATATAGTATATATCCTATTATCTGAATTAGTATAAAAGATAAAGCATGAACAAACTAAATATATATTAATAAATAAGTATCTTTATATAGTAAATCCTGAGCATAGCAAGCATAGTTATTACTCTATTGACTATGTGGTATAAGGTATATCCAAACATAGTCTAGCTATATTTAACTATATATTATATATATCTTCCATCACATGCTTCCTTGCCGTCAAGGATGATCATAATTAGCCCTATCTTCACTAGTCCAACTATTACTATATCAATAGTTACAGCTGCTTATATAACTAGTGTCTATTTATTATATTTATTAGCTAAGCATTATCAATTCTTGTGACAATCCCTTCCTCTGAAGGCTGGCATCCCAATAGTCACATAAATAGTCATAGGCCCCTATTATATAGATAGACTAATTTCTTTCTTATTAACATTCTTAGTAATAATATTCTAACCATATTATCAAAGCAAAATATTGATAAAAATAATCTTCACGCCTATATTAAATAGTCTAGTATTATCCTGTTAGTCCCTTATCACTGCTGTATAGTGTCTGAGAGGATATATATTAAATCTAAAATTTCTAATTATTATAGTAAGTATATTTATAATAGTCACTACAAGTATTATGATATAGCTTCATCAGATCTAGTATAGAAGAAGCTCATCAAGGCTTAGGAGAAGATTAAAGTGGATGATGATTAACTAAATACTGAACTTGAAACTCTTCTTGCCAAGCAGGCTCATTTATATAAATAAAGGAAACTTTTCTAAAAATGTGCTAAAGAATTTATTTAAACTGATATAAAAGATATGGAGGAGTTGGAGCAGTTAGAAGAGGAAAAAAAGAAGACATATAAAGAGAAGTAGAGGAAAGAGACTGAGTAGTAAAAGGTTACTAAAACTATTACTACTATCTTTGAAAAATTCCTTTTTAATCTTAATAACGCGAACCTTTTTGACCTAGTCCTTTTTAATTAACTTATTAGTGATATTCCTAGATCTTATCTAGACAATTCAGGTGTCTAACTGGTTTCTATAAATTATGTTCTTTAGAGTATCCTCTCTACTTAATAAAGTATAGTATTCTTTCTTTCTCTATCTTTCTATATACTATTTTTTTAATTTTATGTTCTTCTTTGTCTGCTTTATTATAGTTTTCTTACTGACTTACTATTAGCTCTAGTAATAAGATATAGAATATAGAGTATATTCTTATTTTACTGGATAACTAGAGTTTATAGTTGTTATTTACAAGTTTTTTTTTGATTGTAAATAGTCTATATTTAATAGTATTAAGTTTATTACTAGATTTCTTACTTAGAATATTGAAATTTTTATTTTCTATTATTTATTATAATAAGTAAACTCTCTCTTTTTTTTTAAAGATAGATATGTTCTTATACTTTTTATTATAATATATCTTTATTTTTTGTTTAGTTTATTAGATATCTTATAACATGCTTTAATATAATATTTATATATATTATCTCTTGATAGTTGCTTGCTCTAATATTCCTTTTTTTAAGATATCTGTCTATAACATTTATAGATATTTCTCAAGATTTGTATAGTATAGTACTTATCTTGTTATTGTATTTTCTATATTATTTAAGGCGAACTAAACGATTGGTAATAGCTCTATCTAATCTACTTAGTTCTAATCTAAGTAGTATTATAGGTATTGCTGTACTATCTAAATTATCTATTTAGACTGGCTATCAGTCTGTTAATAATTTATAGTTAATAACTTATATATTATTCTGTATATCTTTATAATAGTCTGCTAATATTTTGACGTAAATAACTTATCCTAGTCTAAAGTTATTTCTATTGACAATCTGGTCTAATTAAATACTATTCTGAGCATCAGTATTACGTATTGCTCTATAAATATATCTTTTAGTATAGAACTAAGGATAATATATTTCATAAGCTAATCTATAATGATAATTATATTAGTATAAATGATTCCTGTGACTAGATCCTTCAACTACAGTAGTCCTTAGATAAAGTTAATTATGATATTTTCCTATATTTATATTAGTACATCTATAATATTTATTTTTCTATATAGCTTATGTTATAATAATTTATTCTAACTATATTTATTATAATTATAAATATATTTAGTTACTTCTCTTACTATATTTAGATAGTAGTATACTTATTATATCTCTTCTAGTGTTTTCTTGATTCCTTAGTATCCTCTATTTAGTAGGTTATAATTATCTTAAATGATTTTAGTAATTATTTCTATAGAAATCATAACTCTATTGTTCTATAGTATAAATCCTTTATTAAGTTGTAATATTCCAACTTATAGTTCTTTCTGGATTTAATCATTGTTCCTAGTTGCTTCTCTGAATTTTTTCTCAAAATCTAATTTTTTAATAGTAATGATCACTGCCAAAACTGCTTTTTTGTTGTATCTAATCCTATCTAGATCTTTCTATAATATATTCGTTTTTGGTTGTTTAATGCTGATAGAGTAATCTAGTTATCTGCTAAGGGTATCTACTATAATATTTTCTTTTCCTTTAATATGGTCTATTCTAAAATTGAAGTGCGCTAGGTATTTAGTCTATCTAGTTTGTTATCCTAAAAGTTCCTTTATTATAATGAAGTATGTCAGATTGTGATAGTCACTTTTTATGATTATTTCTTACTTTACTCTCTAGAGATAGTATCTCTAATGCTTGAATACTTTAATAATTGCTAGTAGTTCTCAATCATAGGTATTATAGTTTTATTCTGTGTTTGTGAACTATCTTGAGTGGAATATAATAATGACTTATTTATTATTTCTTTTAAGCTGCTTGTATATAAGTCCTAGAGTGAATCTTAAAGTATCTGTTTGTATTATGCTTTGGAGTTCTAGGTTGTGTAGTTAAAAGATTGATATATTCTTAATAAGTTCTTTTATTTTGTTAAATACTTGTTATTGTTCTTTTTTCTATATAAATAGTTCTTTTTTTCTTAATAGTTTTGTTATAGGTCTTGTAATATTAGAATATTGTCTTAAATATCTTTGTACATAATCACTTGATCTTAGGAATCCCTGGACTCTGGTAATATCTATTAGTATTAGCTAGTTAATGATTATATTAACTTTCTCTAGTGAAATCTGTAGTCCATCTGTTGAAAAGATTATTTCTAGATATTTAATAGTGGTTATGTTGAATTTGTATTTCTTGATTTTTAGTGTAATTCCAGCTTTTATTAGTTTATCTATAACACTTTGTATATAGCTATTATGTAGATTAGGGTCTTTAGAAAAAACTATAATATCATCAAAATATATTGTTATAAATTTGTTTAGATAATCTCTTAATAGGTGTATTATATATTATGTAAATTATACAAGTAGATTTTTTAGTCTTATAGATATGACCACCTATTCATATAATCCCTTGTCTATGAGGATAGCTATTTTCAGGATGTCTTCTTTTTTTATTCATAGATTGTAGTATCTCTATTCAATATTGAATATTGTCATGATTTTTGTGCTTTACAATAAATCTCTTTTTTATTTCTAGTGAGATGCCTTGTTTATATTATCAACAGTTTGGCTATTTAACTGTCAGTAGTCGTGTACTATTCTTTTTATTTTATCTTTTTTTGGTATATACAGGTTTCGTGCTGAATTTACCAAGCTAGATTCTTGTATATATTTGGTAAAGTAAAATATATCAATAAATTTATCTTCTACTTCTTGCTTGTCTCTTGATTTCTATCTTTATTTGACTTGCTTAAGCTGGGCTCCTGATTTCAGCTTGATTATTGCTTTGTACTCTAGTGGATATATAGGAATCTAGTACTTTTTTTTTATAAATAGCTTAATGTAGTTATAGTATTTTTTTGGTAATTTCTTTATAACTTCTACAAGTTTCTTTTTATATATTTCTTTAGGTTTTAGCTTTATTCTATAATTTTCTTTTTTTTCGTCTACTTAGGCTATTATCTTGACTGATTGGTTTGTCTCAAGTTCTTCTCCTTAGATTATAATCTTTTCTAATTCCTAGTCAATAATAGGGTTAAACTGTTTTAACTATTCCATTCTAACAACTGTATTGTATTGTTCTTGGTTTAATAATATTAATTTAAAGATAATACTAGTAGTATATTCTTTAGATTATATAGTAGCACTGTTTTTTCTTTTATATCCTTTAAACAGAGTGGTTCCCTTAAATCTAACAATTTCTACTTAATCTTCTGTTTGTTTATACAGTAGTTTGTGTTTCTTTATAAACTCTTTGTCAATATAATTCTGCGTAGCTCCTAAATCCACTAAGATTCTTACTTTCTTTTTATTAATTATTGTTTCCAGAATTATTACTTTCCTTTTATATTCTATAGTGACTGCTATAATATACCTTTATTAGTAAGTCTTCTTATATTAAATAACATTTTTAAAATACTCTTTCTATTATTTACTGGTTATTATTAATATTCCTTTATATACCTTGTATTCATCTAATCAACATTGTTTATTTATTAACTAATAATAGAATAGATATTCTATTTCTATATATACACAGTTATATTAGTTATAATCTAAAGAATATTTAAAGTAGAATGCATTCAGTATCTTAAGTATCTTAAAAATCTATCTCTAGTGATTCTTAGCTCTCTAATATTGTTAATAAGTAGAGTCAAAGTATAGTATCCAGTTAATAGAGGCATGGATATATTCATTATATTATAGATAGTATTTATATATATAGTTTTAAATATATCTCTATATTTTATTATATAAATTTATTTCTTTTAACTATAAAAATCATTCATATTCTTCTACAATTTCCATATTTCTTTTTCTATATGTGAGGTAGTTATTATATATCTATTTATAACACTTTAGACAGCTTCTAATATATTGTTACTAGGTTTATATTAACTCTTCCCAGTATATTATCTTCAATGGGTAGCAGCTATATAGACTATCTTTCTCTTATTCTAACTCTTTATAGTTAAATTTATATTCTTTATTTAGTGCCTATCTAAGTTTCTTATCTATTTTATTAAGTTTCTTATTTATCTTATCAATTTCGTCAGTTATCTCTCTAAGTTCTTTTATTATTTTTTTAATTCTTTTAATAATACTCTGTTCTCAGTCTAGGTTCTTATAATTTGCCTAATCATTATTGTCCTGTAACATCACTTTATTAAAGAGTAATAAGAAATTATCAATATCTTTTAAATACTAGCCTTCTCCGCGAGACTCTTCTCTATGAGGTTTCTCTTGTTCTATTCTAATGCCTTACTAAGGATATTCTTTCTAAGCTGGTTCTTTCTTAAAACTCTGTTATAAGCGTCTTTTTAATGATTTAAGACAAGACTATCCTTTTCTAAGGATTCTAGTAAATCTTTGTTTAATAATTCTCTGGTATTATTCTTTGTCTAGTAGATCTTTTTGACTATCTCTGACATCGTTACCTTTAGGCTCTTTTATAGACTTTTTTATAATGATTATAATTCTTTCTGTTAAGTTCTGATTGATTTTTCTATCACTTAATCCTTATCTGCATTATTTCATAAAATAGCTTTTCTATCTATACTTATAATATATTTTATCTTTCTTTCTTTTTTCCTTTTCTTTCTTTATAATAATAGCATTCAGTTATATCTTAATATCTCTGTCCTTGTTATACTAAGGTTACTTAGATTAGAAGATATTTAACTAGTATCTTTCCCAGTAACTACTTTTCTTTTCTAGCTATTTATTATATTGCTATAGATTAATTTGAGAGGCTATTTCTATCATATCTTAAAATATTTCTAGTTAAGATTATATTATTATAATTATATCTTTAACACTTTCTTTAAGTCCTTAATAGAACTAGTTCTAATATCCTTAGTTGCTATACTTTAGGTTATTAAATACTTAAAGGTATTTTAAGATATATTCTCCAACAGACCTAACTTATTAGACATTTTATATCTTATAAATAGCAACTAGTTCTTTATTAATAATGCTGTAAAGCTGTTTAAGTTTATTTTTAAAATATTAATAGCTCAAGAATAATATAATCATTTTAGATTTGTAGGCTTATATACTATTACTAAGCCAGTCTTTGATATAGAGTAAGAACTATTTTAGTATATTGCTGTTAAGGTAGCTTAAGACAGCTAATACTTTATTAACTTCTTTAATAATAATAGCAGAGTTATGAGCAAAGTATAGTCTTATCTAGATAAAAAATAGTTTAAATGTTCCTAGTACTTCTAAAAATAATTTAACTTTTCTAATTCTTAGTTATCTAGTTCTAATCTTTTCTACTTACTATTCTTTTAAAATATTAATATGTTCAAGTATTTCTTTGAGTTATTTTATTATATTGCTTATCTTATATAAGCCTTCACTTAAGACTATTAGTATAGTAGTATTACTTATTATTATTAATAAATTTCTAAAGAGAACTGTTATACCTTTTTAATATCTTAATTATTAAAGTGCTTTATTGTTAAATCATATCAACTATTCTTTACCAGAGTAGTGTTCAAGATAGAATTCTACTGAATAAAATAAGGAAATAGATAACTAATATATGAATAAAGGAATATCTCTTATAAACAAGAGGATATTTAAAGATAACTTATTAATACATCAGATATAATATATATTCTATTGTCTGAATTAGTATAAAAGATAAAGCATGAATAAACTAAATATATATTAATAAATAAATGTCTTTATATAATAAATCCTGAGTATAGCAAGCATAGTCATTATTCTATTAACTATACGGCATAAGATATATCCAAATATAGTCTAGCTATATTTGACTATACATCGTGTATATCTTCTATCACATACTTTCTTACCGTCAAGGATGGTTATAATTGGCCCCATCTTCACTGGTCTAACTATTACTATATCAATGGTCACGGCTGCTTATGTAACTAGCGTCCGTTTGTCATATTCATTGGCTGAGCATTATCGATTCTCGTGACAGTTAGAGCAGTTAGAAAAGGACGTAAAGAGAAGCAAAGAAAAAAGGCTAAGCAATAAAAGATTACTAAAACTATTGCTGCTACTTTTAAAAAATTCCTTTCTAATCCTAATAACATGAATCTTTTTAACCCAGTCCTTTTCAACCAATTTATTAGTGATATTCCTAGATCTTATCTAGATAATTCAGGTGTCTAACTGGTTCCTATGAATTATATTCTTTGGAGTATCCTTTCTACTTAATAAAATATAGTATTCTTCCTTTTTCTATCTTTCTATATACTATTCTTTCGACTTTATATTCTTCTTTGTCTGCTTTGTTATAGTTTTCTTACTGACTCGCTATTAGCTCTAGTAATAAGATATAGAATACAGAGTGTATTCTTATTCTGCTGGATAGCTAGAATTTATAGTTATTATTTATAAGTTTCTTTTTAATTATAAATGGTCTATTTATTTATTTATTTAATCAAATTTAACGTCTATACCGAGCCCTAGGCTATGACAGACAGCGATTCGTGTGGATTAGGCCTGTGTCAAATCGTATCAACCGTTCTTTACCAGAGCGGTGTTCGAGGTAGGATTCTGCCGAATAAGATAAGGAAGTAGGTAACTAATGTGCGAATAAGGGAATATCTCTTGTAAACAAGAGGATATTTAAAGATAACTTATTGATATATCAGATATAGTATATATCCTATTATCTAAATTAGTATAAAAGATAAAGCATAAACAAACTAAATATATATTAATAAATAAATGTCTTTATATAGTTAATCCTAATCATAACTGTCAGAGCCTTTGCTCAGATGACTCTAATAGCCTTATTCTATCTATTAGATCAATCACTATGATTGCTCTAATAGTTATATACTTTAGTTCCTAAGATGCTATAATCTAATTACATCGCTTTACAGCATTATCTAATAATAGACTCTGCTATAAAGTAATATTAGATACTTCTATCATCTTTATTAGGCTAGTAATAGTAACTCCCTTTTTATCTATAACAAGGTCATTACTTATAGATATATTTTATCTTTAAGATATCCTAAATAGACAGCCTATTTACTTATATAAATAGCATCTACTACTTTATTAATTAGCTAAGTATTATTAATTCTTGTAACAATCCTCTCCTCTAAAGACTGATATCCTAACAGCACTTAAATAGTCATAGGCCCCTATCACATAGATAGATTATTTCTCGTTCTGTTAATATTCTTAGTAATAATATTCTAACTATATCATCTAGTAAAATTTCAAAATCTAAAAATCTTACATCTCAAGTTGATAAATTTAGTATTATTCTTATCTTACCTTGTAACTACTATCATTATCTAAACAGATCTTACATTAAAGCCAAATTTTTAAATCGTTACAGTAGTTATATTCACACCAGTAATTATTATTACGTTGCTATACCTATTTCTAAATCGTCCTAGAAACATTTAATTTCTACACAGAACAAAATCGAGGCTGATAAAGAAAAAGCTCATAAAGAAATAGCAGCCTTAATAGCTCGAATAAACTATTTTCAAAAATAAAAAAAACTTCTCTGAAAACGTACTAGAGAATTTATTTAAACTAATATAAAGGATGTAGAGGAGCTAGAGCAGTTAGAAGAGAAAGAAAAGAAGATATATAAAGAAAAATAAAAGAAAAAAGCTAAATAACAAAAAGTTACTAAAACTATTATTACTGCCTTTAAAAGACTTCCTTCTAATCTTAATAATATAGACCTTTTTAACCTGGTCCTCTTTAACCAACTTGTTAGTGATATTCCTAGATCTTATCTAGATAATTTAGATATTTAACTAGTTTCTATAAATTATATTCTTCAGAGTATCTTTTCCACTTAATAAGATATAGTATTCTTTCTTTTTCTATCTTTTTATATATTATTCTTTTAACTTTATATTCTTCTTTATCTGTTTTGTTATAGTTTTTTTACTAATTCGCTATTAGTTCTAATAATAAGATATAAAATATAGAGTATATTCTTATTTTACTAGGTAGTTAGAGTTTATAGTTGTTATTTATAAGTTTTTTTTTAATTGTAAATAGTCTATATTTAATAATATTAAGTTTATTACTAGATTTTTTATTTAGAATATTGAAATTTTTATTTTTTATTATTTATTATAATAAGTAAACTCTTTCTTTTTTTTTAAAGATAGATATGTCCTCGCGCTTTTTATTATAATATATCTTTATTTTCTATTTAGCCTACTAGATATCTTATAATATACTTTAGTGTAATATTTATATATATTATTCTTTAATAGCTGTTTGCTCTGATATTTCTTTCTTTAAAATATCTATCTATAATATTTATAGATATCTTTTAAAATTTATATAGTGTGGTACTTATTTTATTATTATATTTTCTGTATTGTGTGACGACGAGTCGATTCCTATCCTCTAAGAGTACTCTGCAACGAGAAAACCAAACATGAGAAGGGAAAGAGAAAGAGGAAGAACCTCCCCCACTAGTTACATAAGAAATATTCCTTTGTGTGCGCCAGTCTATTCCCTTTATGGTTCCGCATAAGGTTATTCCCATCTCAGTACCGCTCTCGGTTCCCTTTCCCTGGTGGTGCCTCAGGCCACCACTGCTGATTCCCAAGGCCTGGGTCAGGACCGTCACACTACCCCCCCTTCTAGGCCATGCTTGCCCTCAAGCATACTGTCATCTCCCCCATCTAACACGAATCTGTCCTCCTCTACTGCCTTCAACCATTCCTAGAGGTATTTCAGTGGTCCTAGCTTCTCTAGATAGCTGTCATAGTACTCCTTCAACATAACCAGAGCATTCTTGAAATTTCTAGCTAGATACTACTCCATATCAATATCATAACCTAACCATTTTATCCAGTAATAAAGCTTTTTCCAGCGTACCTAGGCGTCCAATACCTTTTCAACCACCCACTCATCCTGTCCATTTACCTCGATAGGCTCTGCCAGCTCTTCCAGCTGTCCTAATAATGGTTCCATGGTTGCCGCTCACCTCAATTTCTCCAGTAAGAATACAAGATACACGTTAATCCCATCCAGCAATTCCAGTTCAAAAGAGTTACCAATTCGCTTCTTGATTTAATATAGACCATTTATCTGGATATCCAGCTTCCTACTAGGCCATCCTGTTTCCTAGTGCTTTATAGTAACCATGACATGATCACCTATATCAAAGTTAAGTAATCAGCATTTCCTATTGACCCTCAACTGCTATCGCTCCTAACTCTTTTAAAGGTTCGTCCTCGCCACTTTTCAGGCACTATACATTTGACTTAGCCATGACTTAGTATCCTCTTTGTTTAGGGTTAGCTTCCTTAGTGGCTCAGGTGACTTCTAATCGAATAAGATACATGGCTGGTATCCTCTCTCAACTATGAATAGTGATAGTCTAATTAACTCTTGAGATAGGATTGCTGCTGCATAATCTATTATTGATAACCAGTCTGACCAGTCATTCTGCGCGTGGTTTATAAATACTCTCAGCTTCTGTGATAAGTACTGGTTGGCAATCTCTGTCTGTCTGTTGGTCTGAGGATAGTGGGCAGTTAATAGCTTCAGCTTGATTTCTAGGCAGCAGCACACCTCTAACCAGAATTCTAACACAAATTAACCATCTCTATCTGATACAATGAAGTCAGGGGGTCTTGTCCAGCGGAACACATTCTTTAATCATAACTGGGCTATTCCCTTGGCTGTGGTCTCTTTCTGATAAGGTATTGATACTGATGCTTTGCTAAGTCAGTCTATAATCATGAATACCGTGTTGTATCCTTTGCAGTCCTATAGATAAGTCATGAAATCTATTAAGATATATTGCCAAGGTCGATCTGGGATAGGCAATAGGTTCAGTAGTCTGAGAGGTAGGTCCCTCCAAGTATTCATCTGCTTGCACACCATGCAGTTATCTAGGTAATGGTTCATATCCTTACTCTATGACTCCTAATAATAGCGTTTCTTAACCAAGCTCCGAGTCTTTGTCCTTCTAGGATAGGCAGTAGATAGCTAGTAATAGATTTTATCTAATAAATGTGTACGCAGGTCTCTTTTCTCAGGAATATATAAGCAACCTTTGAATAGTACTGTCTCGTTAGTAATTTACCAGTTATCTCCTAAGTTCTTTACTTGTTTCTTTACTTCTACTATGGTGGCATATTGCTTATTAGAGATTATGACATAAAGTACCAAATCAGTCTTAGTTATAACCATGTGGACTTCTGTTTCCAGGTTATCAGTCTATGGATGCTTTCCACAGTTCAGCTTCTTAATGATTTTACTATCTAAGACTTCTTTTAAAAATAGAATCTTCTTTTAATGATCTAGATTACCTGCCTTATTACTATATTGTCAGGTTAAGGTGTCTACAAGCACATTAGCCTTGCCTGGTTGATACTTCAGAGTGAAATAAAACTTATATAAAAATTTACACCATCTTATCTATTGGGTATTTAATAACTTTATAGACATAAAGTATTCAAGAGCTCGGTGGTTAGATAGAATCTTAAACTGCTTCTTTCTTTAGAGCCCTATCAGCTCCAGTCTTTACTCTTTTAAGGCCTTGATGATTATAAGTATCTCTTTATTATAAATATTGTAGTTCTTCTTAGCTGGTATTATTGTTGCCAAATAGAATGCTATTAGATGTTACTTGTTATCTTTGTAATACTGTGATAAGACCGCTACGACTACCTTGTTAGAGATGTCTGTTTCTACCTATGTTAGTTGCTCTGGTTGGTAGTGGCATAATACTAGAGCCTTGGTTAACAACTTTTTCAACTTCTTAAATACTAGTTCACAGTTGCTGTCCTAGATAAAGAAGACATCTATCCAAGTTAGGCAGTTTAGGGGTTTAGCTATCTAACTATATTCCTGTATAAACTTTTAGTAGAAATTACAGAATCTTAAGAATAATTACACTCCTTACACTGTTCTTGGGGCTATCTATTTCAGGATAGTATTGATTTTAGTTAGATCAACCTTGATTTTTTTTAATATGATGATGAATTCTAGATATTATGTGGTTTTAATATGGAATTTATATTTATGGATTATAGCCTGTAGTCTTGCTACTTTTAGTTTTTCTAGTATAAATTTTATATGTGTCTGATGCTCAAGCTTATTTTTATTATAAATTAGTAGATTATCGACAAACGCTATTAGAAACTTGTCAAGACAGTCTATAAAGATATCATTCACTAGTTGTTGAAAAGTTGCTGGTCTATTTGTCAATCCAAAAGGTATCATTTTGTACTTGTATATTCTATATCAATATTAGAAGATTGTTAAGTCTTCTAACTCTAAGCTTATTCTAATGTGATGGAAATCTTGCCGTATATCCAATTTAATGAATATTTTTGCCTTATTTAACTGTTTAAAAACTTCTTTAATTAGTGGCAGTGGATATCAGTCTTTCTTAGTTAAAGTGTTTAGTTTCTAGTAATCTATACAGAATTAAAGTCCTCTATCTGGTTTAGATGCCATGAGAATTGGTGATATAAAGGGTGCGTTGCTAGGCACAATAAAACCTTTATTTAGATTGTCTAGGATATATTCTTACGTAGTCTTAAGCTCTTTTAGGTTTATTTAGTATAAGGGGCTATAACCAAGCTCTTATTTGCTGGTTAGCTCAATCTAATGATTGTAGCCTTTATGATCTGGAAGCTTGTTTGATTCTTATTTAGAGAATATATCTGCGTATTCCTGATATCTTTTAGGTAGTTTCTGCCTAATCTCAGCAAGCTTCTTAATTCCTAGGTGGTCTTTCTGTTTATTCTGTATGATCTTTTCAATTTTATGGAAGCTTATTATAAAGGTGGTTGTATTCTTATCCTTTAAGCACCTTATAAATCCTGTGGCCTTAATAAGTGCTATCTACACCTCAGGCTTCTGTTTCGCAGGCTTAGCTTGTTTCTGGTGGTGTACTGGATTTATCTTTTTCTCAGAGTGGTCATTACGCGTGCTATTCAACTGTTAGTTTATCTTTACCAACGCCATGAGCTGTTCCTTTCAGTGACTAGTCTAATGTGATCTAGAGATAATATCTATAGGTGTAGTCTTATATAGTGCTTTATCAGTAGCCTTTTATCTGATTTCTTTATTAAAGAGACTATCTTGTCGATCAGTATCCTTCTGATACTTTATAGAAACTTTCTTTGGTTAAGAGAGGATTACTTTAAAGATAAAGAGGTCTTATTTAGACAGCAGCTTATCCTTTAGAGAGATCTCTTCTAGCTAGAGTAACTGATGATAGCGATAATCTATTAAGACACCATACTCTGCTATCTATATTTGTCTAAAGATGATATTATATTTCTCTAGCTCTACTATCAGGAAAGAAAGATATTGCTGTACTTGTCCTTATATCTTCAAAGTTAGGTATATTAGGTGTGTAATTAGTGTAGCTGTCTTGCCATTATATCCTTTCACTATACAGGGTTGTCCTAGAGGGATTATGTAAGTTTGGAAATGGCGTGTGAGTTTCTTAGCAAGAAAAATATCAAAGAAAGTATAACCATTTGCTTTAGTGTCTATTAATGCTTTGGTGGCAATAGAAAGTCTATTCTTAGCTAATTAAATAGGTGAGACTAGATTATCCTGCTCTTTTTTTAATAACTGGGAAAGGTCTAAAGATGATAAATCAATACTTGTAATGTCTAGAGAGGAGTCTTTTTCTAGGCATGGTCGTTTTCTGATTGGCTCTCTAGTAGGATGACTTCCTTGAGATTCTTTAGCTCTGGTGCTTTTTTTTTTAGAGGATAATCTAATGTTTAGTGCTTTGGTAATTTATAGTTAAAGTATTTGTTCTCTTCTATTAGCTTTTTTTATTCTAACCACGGTAGGTCTTCTGATCTATTCTTCGCTTTTAGGGTTGCTAGATTTGGGTAGTTCTCGCCAGGTTTAGGGTATGTATTGGTCTTATATGGGTGTGTATGCTTCTTGCTGGTGTTAATCTGCTCAAGACGATTGACAGTGGTGCTATATTTCTTAATGAATTTTTGGTATAAGATGTATAGGTTATTACTCTCTTTAATTATTGTGCGCTGCAACTCAAAGGATAACTTATAGAATAGGTCCTTTTTCTACTTACTAGTGATTAAGCCTGTATCCTAAGTAAGCAGTATGAATTATGAGAGAAAAAGCTGGAACTTAGTATCTCTTATTATGAGGCATCGCAGTTCCATCTTAGTGTTGATAACCCTATTGACGTCCTAATACAGGGTATAAAGATGGTTAAAGATATTGTCCATATTATGATATTGATTAGACAAGTCCTTTCTTATATAAGTAAGTAGATGATTTGCTATCTCTTTTTTATATATATTCTTTATATAGGCCATACATGCCTAGGCAGTAGGATAGTGGTCAGTATTGGCTTTAAGCTTCTTTTTAATATTGATAAGCTATAACTTAAATTTAAAATTCTTTCTATCTACCAGCATCTGTCTATCTGGCAGCTTGGTACTTTTAGTGTACTTCCTTTCTAGAGCTAGAGTACCCTATCTAGTCCTGTCAGCTCTATCTTAAGTGGTGTTGTACTTCTTAATAAGCTTCCTTATAGCAGCTGTTTGGTTATGGATAGTCTGCTTAAGGTTAGTGACTTTGACTATCAGACTCTGCTGTTCTTTCTCGTTCTAGATTTTTAGATCCTCTGCTTACTGTGCACTCTTGTCCTGCTGTTTATATATCTAGTTGAATAATCTTTAGAGATCAGTGCGGCAAAGCGATAAAAATTCTTGTTTGTTTATCTGTGTAGATAATAGATGTTCTTCCAGCTCAAGGTCCTCTAGACTAAAGGTTAAATAATGTTTTAGTGCTTCGCTCGACTTGTTTGTCTTTATTAAGTCTGCCTGTACCTCTTGTACTGGCCTTTGGTGATCTTTACCTATGTTTACTAGTCGTACCATCTTGGTCTCCTAGGCTTAGTGATAATATAATAAAAGGATTAAGATGTAGTTTAAGTAATAGTTAGATTTCTAATCCTGCTGTGTAAGCTTTGCAGTCTTAAGTAAAAAGATAAAAGAAGTGATATTTGATTTTATATGACAACAAGTTGATTTCTATCCTCTAAGAGTACTCTACAACGAGAAAACCAAACATGAGAAGGGAAAGAGGAAGAGGAAGAACCTCCCCCGCTAGTTACATGAGAAATATTCCTTTGTGTGCGCCAGTCTATTCCCTTTATGGTTCCGCATGAGGTTATTCCCATCTCAGTACCGCTCTCGGTTCCCTTTCCCTGGTGGTGCCTCAGGCCGCCACTGCTGGTTCCCGAGGCCTGGGTCAGGACCGTCACATATTGTTCAGAGTAAACTAAGTGATTAGTAATAGCTCTACCTAATCTACTTGATTTTAATCTAAGTAGTGTTGTAGGTATTGCTGTACTATTTAAATTATCTATTTAGATTAGCTATCAGTCTGTTAGTAATTTATAGTTAATAATTTATATATTATTCTATATACTTTTATAATAGTTTGTTAGTATTTTAATATAAATAATTTATCTTAGTCTAAAGTTATTTCTATTAGCAATCTAGTTTAATTAAATATTATTTTAAATATCAATATTATATATTACTCTGCAGATATATCTCTTAATATAAAATTAAGAATAATATATTTTATAAATTAATCTATAATGATAATTATATTAATATAAATAATTTCTATAACTAGATCCTTCAACTATGGTAATCTTTAGATAAAATCAACTATGATACTTTTTTATATTTATATTAGTATATCTATAATATTCATTTTTCTATATAGCTTATATTGTAATAGCTTGTTTTAGCTATATTTGTTATAATTATAAATATATTTAATTATTTCTTTTATTATGTTTAGATAGTAATATACTTATTATATCTTCTCTAGTATTTTTTTAATTTCTTGGTATCCTCTGTTTAGTAGGTTATAATTATTTTAGATAATTTTAGTAATTATTTCTATAGAAATTATAACTCTATTATTCTATAATATAAATTCTTTATTAAATTGTAATATTCTAACTTATAGTTTTTTCTAGATTTGATTATTATTCCTAGTTGTTTCTCTAAACCTTTTTTTAAAATCTAATTTTTTAATAGTAATGATCACTGCCAAAACTGCTTTTTTGTTGTATCTAATCCTATCTAGATCTTTCTATAATATATTTGTTTTTAGTTGTTTAATACTGATAGAATAATCTGGTTATCTACTAAAGATATTTACTATAATATTTTCTTTTTCTTTAATATAGTCTATTCTGAAGTTAAAGTGCGCTAGGTATTTAGTCTATCTAGCTTATTATTCTGAAAGTTTTTTTATTATAGTAAAGTATATCAGATTATAATAGTTATTTTTTATAATTATTTCTTACTTTACTTTCTAGAGATAGTGTTTCTAATACTTAAATGCTTTAACAATTACTAGTAGTTTTTAATTATAGATATTATAGTTTTATTCTATATTTATGAACTATCTTAAGTAGAATATAATAATAACTTATTTATTATTTCTTTTAAGCTGCTTGTATATAAGTCCTAGAATAAATCTTAAAGCATCTATTTGTATTATGCTTTAGAGTTCTAGATTATATAGTTAAAAGATTAATATATTCTTAATAAATTTTTTTATTTTATTAAATACTTATTATTATTTACTTTTCTATATAAATAGTTCTTTTTTTTTTAATAGTTTCATCATAGATCTTATAATATTAGAATATTATCTTAAATATCTTTATATATAACCACTTAATCTTAAAAATCCCTAGACTCTAATAATATCTATTAATATTGGCTAGTTAATAATTACATTAACTTTCTCTAGTAGAATCTATAGTCTATCTATTAAAAAGATTATTTCTAGATATTTAATAGTGGTTATGTTGAATTCATATTTCTTGATTTTTAGTATAATTCCAGCTTTTATTAATTTATCTATAATACTTTGTATATAGCTATCATATAGATTAGGGTCTTTAGAAAAGACTATAATATCATTAAAATATACTGCTATAAATTTATTTAAATAATCCCTTAATAGATGTATTATATATTATATAAATTATATAGATAGATTTTTTAGTCCTATAGATATGACTACCTATTTATATAATCCTTTATCTATAAGAATAGCTGTCTTTAGGATATCTTCTTTTTTTATTTATAGATTATAATATCTTTATTTAATATTAAACATTATTATGATTTTTGCGCTTTGTAATAAATCTCTTTTTTATTCCTAGTAAAATACTTTATTTATATTATTAACAGTTTAGCTATTTAATTGCTAGTAGTTATATACTATTCTCTTTATTTTATCTTTTTTTAGCACATATAGATTTTGTGCTGAATTTACTGAGCTGGATTCTTATATATATCTAGTAAAATAAAATATATTAATAAATTCATCTTCCGCTTCTTGCTCATCTCTTGATTTCTATCTTTATTTAACTTGCTTAAGCTAGGCTCCTGATTTTAATTTAATTATTATTTTATACTCTGGTAGATATATAGGAATCTAGTACTCTTTTTTTATAAATAACTTAATATAGTTGTAGTATTTTTTTAGTAATTTCTTTATAACTTTTATAAGTTTTTTTTTATATATTTCCTTAAGTTTTAGCTTTATTTTATAATTTTCTCTTTTTTTATCTGTTTAAGCTACTATCTTAATTAATTAGTTTATCTCAAGTTCTTTTCTTTAAATTATAATTTTTTCTAATTCCTAGTTAATAATAGGATTAAACTGTTTCAATTATTCTATTCTAATAACTGTATTATATTATTTTTGATTTAATGATGCTAGTTTGAAGGTGATACTAGCAGTATATTTTTTAGATTATATAGTAATATTACTCTTTTTTTTATATCCTTTAAATAAAGTAGTTCTCTTGAATCTAATGATTTCTATTTAATCTTCTGTTTGTTTATATAGTAGCTTATGTTTCTTTATAAATTCTTTATTAATATAATTCTGTATAGTTTCTAAATCTATTAAGATTCTTATTTTCTTTTTATTAATTATTATTTCTAAAATTATTACTTTCTTCTTATATTCTATAGTAACTATTATAGTATATCTTTATTAGTAAGTCTTTTTATATTAGGTAATATTTTCAAAATACTTTTTCTATTATTTACTAATTATTATCAATATTCTTTTATATGCCTTATATTTACCTAATTAATATTATTTATTTATTAACTAATAATAAAATAGATGCCCTATTTCTATATATATATAGTTGTATTAGTTATAATCTAAAAGATATTCAAAGCAGGGTATGTTCAGTATCTTAGATATCTTAAAGATCTATCTCTAATGATTCTTGGCTCTCTAATATTGTTAGTAAGTGGGGTCAAAGTATAGTATCCAGTTAATAAAAGTATAGATGTATTCACTATACTGTGGATAATACTTATATATATAGTTTTAAATATATTTTTATATTTTATTGTATAAATTTATTTTTTTTAACTGTAAAAGTTATTTATATTTTTCTATAATTTCTATATTTCTTTTTCTATATATAAAATAGTTATTATATGTCTATTTATAATATTTCAGACAGTTTTTGATATGTTATTACTAGGTTTATATTGATTCTTTCTAGTATATTACTTTTGATAAGTGGTAGCTATATAGGCTATCTTTCTCTTATTTTAACTCTTTATAATTGAACTTATATTTTTTATTTAGTATTTGTCTAAGTTTCTTATTTATTTTATTAAGTTTCTTATTTATTTTATTAATTTTATTAGTTATTTCTCTAAGTTTTTTTATTATTTTCTTAATTTTTTTGACAATATTCTATTCTTGGTCTAGATCCTTATGATTTGTCTAATTATTATTATCTTATAATATTACTCTATTAAGGAGTGATAAAAAATTATTAGTATCCTTTAAATATTGGCCTTCTCTGTGAGACTCTTTTCTGTGAGATTTTTCTTATTCTATTCTAATGCTTTACTGAGGATATTCTTCCTAAGCTGATTTTTTTTTAAAACTTTATTATAAGTGTTCTTTTAATAACTTAGAGCAAGACTATCCTCTTCTAAAGATTCTAGTAAATCTTTATTTAATAATTTTCTAGTATTGTTCTTTG
This sequence comes from Talaromyces sp. PX2406, assembly GCA_023626115.1. Classification (NCBI taxonomy): domain Eukaryota; kingdom Fungi; phylum Ascomycota; class Eurotiomycetes; order Eurotiales; family Trichocomaceae; genus Talaromyces; species Talaromyces sp. PX2406. The sequence goes on along the minus strand of JAMAGJ010000049.1, from coordinate 1,609 downwards.
TCTAGTAGATCTTTTTAATTATTTCTAGTATTATTATTTTCAGACTCTTTTATAGATTTTTCTATAATTATTACGATTCTTTCTATTAAATTCTAGTTAGCCTTTCTATTACTTAATCTTTATCTATATTATTTTATAAAATAGTTTTTCTATCTATACTTATAATATATTTTATCTTTCTTTCTTTTTTTCTTTTTTTTTTTTATAATAATAGCGTTCAGTTATATCTTAACATCTTTATCCTTATTGTACTGAGGTCGCTTAGGTTGGGAGATGTTTGATTAGTATCTTTTCTAGTGATTACTTTTTTTTTCTAGCTGTTTGTTATATTGCTACAGATTAATTCAAAAAGCTGTTTCTATTATATCTTAAAATATTTCTAATCAAGATTATATTATTGTGATTATATTTTTAATATTTTCTTTAAGTCTTTGATAGAACTAGTCTTAATATCCTTAGTTATTATACTTCAGGTTATTAGATATTTAAAGGTATTTTGAGATGTATTCTTTAATAGACCTAACTTGTTAGATATTCTATATCTTATAGATAGTAACTAGTTCTTTATTAATAGTGCTATAGAGCTGCTTAAGTTTGTCTTTAAAATATTAATAGCTTAAGAATAATATAATAGTTTCTAGTTTATAGATTTATATATTGTTACTGAGCTAATCTTTAATATAAAATAAAAACTATTTTAATATATTACTATTAAGATAGCTTAAGGCGGCTAATACTTTATCAGCTTTATTAATAATAATAATAGAGTTATAAGCAAAGTACAGTCTTATCTAGGTAAAGAATAGTTTAAGTATTTCTAGTGCTTTTAAGAATAATTTAATTTTTCTAATTCTTAGTTGTCTAGTTCTAGTTTCTTTTATTTGCTATTTCTTTAGGGTATTAATATATTTAAATACCTTTTTAAGTTGTTTTATTATGCTACTTATCTTATATAAGCCTTTGCTTAAGGCTGTTAGTATAGTAGTGTTACCTGCTATTATTAATAAATTTTCTAAAAAGAACTATTATATCTTTTTAATATCTTAATTATTAGAGTGCTTTATTATTAAATTATATTAATTATTCTTTACTAGAGCAGTGTTCGAGGTAGGATTCTACTAAATAAGATAAAGAAGTAGGTAACTAATATATGAATAAAGGAATATCTCTTGTAAATAAGAGGATATTTAAAAATAACTTATTGATATATTAGATATAGTATATATCTTATTATCTGAATTAATATAAAAAATAAAATATAAATAAACTAAATATATGTTGATAAATAAGTATCTTTATATAGTTAATCCTGATTATAGCTGTCAGAGCCTTTGCTCAGATAGCTCTAATAGCCTTGTCCTATCCATCAGATCAATCACTATGATTGCTCTAATAGTCACATGCTTTAGTTCCTAAGGTGCTGTAATCTGATCATATCGCTTTACAGCGTTATCTAATAATAGACTCCGCTGTAAAGCAATACTGGATGCTTCCGTTATCTTTACCAGGCCAGTAGTAGTAACCCTCTTTTTGTCTGTAACAAGGTCATTACTTGCAGGTATATCTTGTCTTCGAGGTGTCCCAAACAGGCAGCCCGTTTGCTTATGTA
>JAMAGJ010000048.1:0-22706 GCA_023626115.1 Talaromyces sp. PX2406 | reverse complement strand
TTAAATTAATTATATATTATATCTTCTATAATATTTTCTAATAAAAAATAATAGAAACTTATTATAATTTAAAAATAAATTTATTCTTAACAAAAAAAATTTTATTTAAAATTATTTTATTTAATAGTAACGATAGATTATTTAAAGAAATAAAATAATCTTTTTTAAAAATAGGCTAGTAATTTTATAATAAAAAATATAAAAAAAATAAAAAAGTTAGAGTAATTAAAAAAAAAAGTTAGTATAATAATTAAATAAAATAATTATAACTATTTAAAGGTTTTTTATATTATTTAGTAATAATTTTAATTATATTCTTTCTAGCTTTTTTTCTAATAAAATAACTAAATTTTTTTAGAATAATTTAAATATCTAACTAGTTTCTATAAATTATATTTAAATCTATAATCTTTCTAGCTAATTGAATAAAAGATTCTTTCTTTTATTAACTTTCTTTTTAGAATCTTATTAACCTTATATTCATTTTTAATTATTTTATTATTATTATTATTTAGATGTTCTATTAATTCTAATAATAAGATATAGAATATTAGATATGCTTTTATTTTTATAAATAATTAAAGTTTATAGTTATTATTTATAAGTTTTTTTTAATTTTTAAAAAGTCTATATTAAATTTATTACTTAGTCTCTTATTTATATTAAATTTTTTCTATCTAATTATTTATTATAGTAAATAAAAAAAATTTTTTTTTTAAAGATTAATATATTTTTATATTTCTTATTATAATAAGTCTTTATTTAGTTTTTAGCCTATTTATCTTTTAATATTATCTTATAAAGTATCTATAGTATCTTAACTTATATTTTATTATAGCTTTATATAATCGTTTTTATAATACTTTAGATTATATTATTTTTAAATATTATCTAAGATTTACAAAGTATAGAACTTATTTTATTATAATATTTTCTATATTATTTAATATAAACTATATTAATAATAATAATTCTATTTAATTATTTTATTTCTAATTTAAATAATATTAAAAGTATTATTTAACTGTCTAAATTATTCTTTTAAACTAACTATTAATCTATTAATAATATATAGTTAAAAGTTTATATTATATTTTATATATTTTTATAATTATCTATTAATATTTAGATATAAATAACTTATCTTAATCTATAATTAATTTATTTAGTAATCTCGTCTATATAAAAAAAATTTTTATAATATAAACTTTATATATTATTCTATTATTCTATTTTTTAATATTAATTTTAAAATAATATATTTTATAAATTAATTAACTATTATTATAATATCAATATATATAATTTTTATTACTAGATCCTTAGACTACAGTAGCCCTTAGATAAAATCAATAATAATATTTTTCTATACTTTTTTTAGTATTTTTAGTATTTTTATTTTTTAAAAAGTTTATAATATACTGATAGTTTTTATTTCTATTATATTTATTATAGTTTCTAATATAATTTTTATTTTTTTTTTAGATAGAAAATAAAATATTTAAATAATTATTTTAATTATTCTTTTAATTTTTTAATATCTTTTTAAATATTTTTTATTATTTATTTAGCTTATAGTTTATTCTAAATCTATTAATCTTTATTTATTTTTTAATATAATTATTCTTTTTTTAATAGGTAATAGCTATACAAGCTGTCTTTTCTCTATTCTAATACTTTATATTTATACTTATATTCTTTATCTAATACTTTTCTGAGTTTTTTATTTATCTTATTAAATTTTTTGGTTATTTAATCAAATTCTTTAGTTATTTTATTAAGCCCTTTATTCATCTTGTTAAGTCCCTTAATAATATTCTATTCTTAGTCTAGGTCCTTATAATTTATTTAATTATTATTATCCTATAATATCACTTCTTTAGAGATGTTAGGGAGTAATAAAAAATTATTAATATTTTTTAAATATTGGTCTTCTCTGTAAGATTCTTCTTATTTTATTCTAATATTTTGCTTAGAGTATTTTTCTTAAGCTGATTCTTTCTTAAAACTTTATTATAAGTATCCTTTTAATAACTTAAAATAAGATTATTCTTTTTTAAGGATTCTAGTAAATCTTTTTTTGATAATTCTTTAATATTATTCTTTATCTAATAGATCTTTTTAACTATTTTTGGTATCATTTTCAGGCTTTTTTATAGATTTTTCTATAATTATTATGATTTTTCCTGTTAAACCTTGACTAGCTTTTCTATTATTTAGACTTTATCTATATTATTTTGTAAAATAGTTTTTCTATTTATATTTATAATATGCCTTGTCTTTTTTTCTTTTCTTTTTTTTTTTTTTATTATTATAGTATTTAACTGTATTTTAATGTCTCTATCTTTATTATACTAAGAGTGTTTAGGTTAAAAGATATTTAACTAGTATCTTTTTTATTAGTTATTTTTCTTTTCTAATTATTTATTATACTATTATAGATTAATTTAAGAGATTATTTTTATTATTTTTTAAAATATCTCTCTCTAGTTAAGATTATATTATTATAATTATATTTTTAATATTTTTTTTAAATTTTTAATAGAATTAGTTTTAGTATTTTTAATTATTATATTTTAAGTTATTAAATATTTAAAGGTACTTTAAAATATACTTTTTAATAAATCTAATTTATTAGATATTTTATATTTTATAGATAGTAATTAATTTTTTATTAATAATACTATAAAATTGTTTAAGTTTATCCTTAAAGTATTAATAATTTAAAAATAGTATAATAATTTCTAATTTAAAGGCTTATATGTTTTTATTAAGTTAATTTTTAATATAAAATAAAAACTATTTTAATATATTATTATTAAAATAATTTAAGATAGCTAGTATTTTATTAGCTTTCTTAATAATATAAATAGTATTATTAATAAAATATAATCTTATTTAGATAAAAAATAATTTAAGTATTTTTAATATTTTTAAAAATAATTTAATTTTTCTAATTTTTAGTTATCTAATTCTAGTTTTTTTTAAAGATATCTACTATTCTTTTAGAGCCTTAATCTATTTAAGTATTTTATTAAGTTATTTTATTGTACTATTTATTTTATATAATCCTGTGCTTAAGGATACTAGTATAATAATATTATCTATTATTATTAATAAGTCTTAAAGAAATTACTATATCTTTTTTAATATCTTAATTATTAGAATGCTTTATTGTCAAATTATATTAATTATTTTTTATTAAGATAGTGTTCAAGATAGGATTCTATTAAATAAAATAAAGAAATAGATAATTAATATATAAATAAAAAGATATTTAAAAATAACTTATTAATAAATTAGATAAAATATATATCCTATTATCTAGAATAATATAAAAATAAAATATAAATAAACTAGATATATATCAGTAAACAAGTATCTTTATATAATTAATCCTAATTATAACTATTAAAGTCTTTATTTAAATAGCTCTAATAGTTTTATTTTATCTATTAAATTAATTACTATAATTACTTTAATAATTATATACTTTAATTCCTAAGATATTATAATCTAGTTATATTACTTTATAATATTTTTTAATAATAGATTCTACTATAAAGTAATATTAGATATCTCTATTATCTTTACTATACTAGTAATAGTAATCTTTTTCTATCTATAATAAAATTATTATTTATAAGTATATCTTATCTTTAAGATGTTTTAAATAGATAGTCTATTTGCTTATATAAGTAATATCTGCTAACGTAATCGGTAAGCGAGCCGCCACTGCAAGCGAGCCGCCACTTCCGCTCAAAAACGCGTCCTATAACAATTCCAATTTGTTCAACACGCCAATATACCACTAATTCGCAATAAAGACCAGTCAAATTCTTAGGAACAAAAGGGAAGACTCTTATTAGCTATTTCTGATTTACAAAATAAAAAAATCTCAACTATTGGACAAGCGGTAAAGATTTATAATATTCCTCAGACAACTCTACAAAATCGACTAAATAGCACTTAATAAAGATCTTAAACACGCACCAATAACCATAAATTAAATAAATTTGAAGAGGAATCACTTGTTCAATGGATATTAGATCTAGATAAGCAAAGATTATCTCCCTGACCATCTATGGTATAAGATATAGCCAATATTTTACTTACATAATATAGAAATCAATAGATTAGAGAGAAATAGATATATAATCTAGTTTAATATCGCTCAGAGCTTAAATTAAGATTTTTATAAAGATATATCTATAAGCGCGCTAAATATAAAGATCTAAAAATAATTCAAGAATATTTACAAGAGGCTATATTATAATATAGTATCTTATTAAAAGATATTTACAACTTTGATAAGACTGGCTTTACTATAGGACTTTATGTAACTATAAAAATTATTACTAGAAGCAATCAATATACTTGTCTAAAGCTATTACAACCTGGTAATCAAGAATAGATAACTTCAATTAAAGCAGTTAACTCTACTAAGTAGACTTTATCTTTATATATGATCTTTAAAGTAATAAAATACTTTTAAAAAAGCTGGTTTAAGACTCTTCTAGAGGATTAGAGAATTAATATTAGCGACAATAGATGGACCACAGATAAGATTGAAATAGATTAGCTTATTAATCACTTTATTCCTCTTATCAATAGCCATATAATGGGAAGATATTAAATATTGATTCTTAATAGCCATAGAAGTTATTTAACTGCGAAATTTGACCAAATTTGCACTAAGAATAATATTATTCCAGTCTATATACCTCTTTATTCTTTATATCTTTTACAGCCTCTCAATATCAGCTGTTTTGCGGTTTTAAAACGGCAATATAGATAGATAGCTTGTTGAGCAGTAGATAAGGCTTAGATTTAATTATATTGATAAAATCGACTTTCTTACTACATTTCTAGAGGCCCGTACGATGGCATATAAAGCTAAGATTATTCGGAATGGCTTTACAGCAACTGGATTAATGCTATTTGATCTAAATTAAGTTTATTAAAGACTCTTATACTCTCTCTAAGTCAATCAAGTAATACATAATTATCCTACTTATAAACACCTCAAAATCCATATCAATTTAAGCGCTAATTAAGCACAATAAAAAAGCGAATAAGCCAATGTATAAGGAGTCCTTCTGAAATCATCAATAAGGCAATTAATCGCATGTCAAAAGCTTATAAAATAAGTATTAATGAGCTTCAGATTGTACGAAAAGAAGTTTATAATCTACAAACTATATATAAGAAAAAGAAGTAAAAATATAGATAATCTAGAAAGTAGATATCCCATAAGCAAGGAATTACTAGAGAAGAAGCTCAGGCGCTTATATAAGGTTAGATTAAGGCATCTTAAACTGTTATTACTGCTCTGGTCGAGCTAGAGCTTCTAGTCTCTTAACCGCCTGTACGACATCAATTTTGTTGTAGTGGTTGTGGTATTGCAGGATATAGAATAACTGGATGTCCTAATCGTACTAGTAATTAATTTTTTATATATAATTAATATTTTAGGTATAAAATTGAGATTTGAAATTTATATAGATTGCATTTTCAGGCGGAAGTGGCGGCTCGCTTGCAGTGGCGGCTCGCTTACCGATTACGTTAGTTACCTCTATTGATTAGCTAAGTATTATCAATTCTTGTGATAAGTATATACTAGAAAAATTTATAATATTTAATTTATACTAGAAGCAGCGCTATATTATAGAAATCTATTAGATTAAAAAGCCTAAGCTAAGTAAGTCAGGATAGTTATATTATTTAATAGTTAAACCACCCTTAAGATGCTCTTTGATTTTTATATAGTCTTAGAGTAGATCTTTATTAAGACCTACTAATATCTACTGGATGAATATATTACTAAAATCTTTATTAAGGAGATTCTATAGTGCTTCAACTCTCAATCCTTAACTAGTTTAAATTTAAACATTCTGCTGACAGTATCCAAAATAGGCTAGAGGATTTCCTAATATAGATTAGTATGCCTCAACTACACACTAATCCCAATCAGCAGGCCTTGCACCTCACTATCACCCTATTACCCATCAACCTGTGTACAGCTTCAAATTCTGTCAATTTTGACATCTAATTACTTATTTAAATTATTATAAATTTTAATAAAAAATAAACCAATCAAAATGTAAAAAGCTACTAATTCTAGCAGTTTTAATTTTATATTATATACACCATTATTAGAACAATAATTTAACATTAAAATCAGTTAGTTTTTACAGTTAATTTGAATTTAACCTTGATTAGTTATCTAATAAAGTGATCAAATACCAGTTTCAGTTTGAAAATAAATCTTATATATTTTATATAGAGAGCCCTGCTAATTAAATAATTAGATTTTCTAAGTATGAAATTCATCAAATTCTATCTTATTTAGACCTTGACCAGATCCTCTATCCAAGACGATATAAGCCTCACTCTGAGTATTATTCTTATATATCTTATTTAGCCACATTAATTCTATATTTAAGAATTAGATTTTAGTTACTTTAAAGCCTTCTTATCAAAGGTTTTTAATAGAGTTATAGTATATTTGAACCAGCAGTTTAGCTATTTTATTAACTAGTACCCCTAGTTAATATATAACAATTTATATCAATATACTATTTAATTAAAAACTATTATAAATATTAAAAATATATAGAGATTTATTAACAGCACTTTCAGAAAAACCTATCAGCTAGAATTAGACCAATAAGTATATTACTCAGGATATTACTATGTATATAGCTTCAAATTCCAAGAGATTATAATACTAGGTAGTCTTATAATATCAACTTCTAAACTATTTCTTAGAAAGATAAATAACAGTTTTATATATATACTTTCTAAACTATCTAAAAAGCTTTAGGAACTTTATACAGGCTAAAAACTACTATATTTATATAGAGATTTGGCCTATAAAGGTTACTATTAGATTATTGCTCTATTTAAGCAATATCAGACCTTGTTGCATGACCAAAGAAGCTTTAATAAGGCTTTATCCTTGTATAGGATTTATATAGAGCAAGCTTTTAGTAAAATAACTCAATATTAGATTATAAATTAATTATAAAGTAGTTTTAAGATAAATCTTTAATTAGTAGCTTTATATTATAAGATTTCTATATTTTTAACCAATCTATATATAATTTTCAATGGCAATTTAATAACTAGTTGATATAGAATAAATCTATTTTTATTAGAAGATTATCTAATCCTAATTATTATTCAATATTCTGAGAATTATATTCAGCTTATTATCTTATTAATTTATATTAGCTTATATATTCTGAATCTTGCCTTTAATCTATTTAATTCACGCAGTAATATTAGTATTATTTAAAATTAACTCTCTAATTTATGTTAAGATCTTTATAAAAATATTATCTTAGTTTTCTTACAGTTATTAGGCTTATTAAAATAAGATCTTATAGCTTAATAAACTAATACTTCTTAATATTATTAATCCTTCTATAAGATTTTAATAATAGATTAAATTTTATTAAAATTCTTATCTATATTATAAGCTAGCTATTTAACTCTATTCTTTTATAAGCTTAATCTCTTTATAAAGTATAATATAATCGTTAACAAGATAATCAAGTTCTTTATTACTAGACCTCTTGGCATGGCCAGTCTTATATAGCATTAGATATTCTTAATACTCTTTAGCTAATTTCTCTATAAAACACTTATAAGACTGCTCTAAATAGTCTTAATTTACTATTATATATAATTGGATACATATATATATCTAAAACTACTATTTTAACTGGTTTTTAAATATATGCGCGTATTCTTAATAGGCTTTTATTAAAGCAAAAGTCTTATCCTAAGTCAGAGACTGTCCCCTGCCACCCCTCCTGTACGAATATATTTAAGGAGCCTAAGAATCAGGAAAATCAGAGGCTTGGAATAGAGTGGCATCCAGGGCCTAAAATACAAATTCTATAGATGTTAGTGTAGATGGTGATTCTATATCATCAGTCATAGAAAATGAACCTTAAAAATATATCTATAATATTATTTAACTTATCTTAATTAAAGGTCTAACATATATTTATATATAAATCACTAAGAAAATCATATTATATAGAAATCTAAGGTTATGAATTTAGAGCTAGCCGTCACTAATTATACATTAATCTTATTTTAAAGTTAAAGTAGGTATCTTAATAGTTGAAAGATATACTTTAACTAATTTTTTATTACCTTTTTAAAAGAAAGTTTGGCAACCTACTAATTACTTTATATAGGTTAAGGGTTAAGAGTTGAAGCACTATAGAACCTCTCTATTATCTTTTAATAGATTCTTATCTATATAGATATCCTAGAAAATAAAGCTATTAATAGAGCTATTAAATAAGTAGTCTAGATTACTAACTATAAGATAGCTTAAAGCTACTAATTAGCCTAGAATAGGTTTTAAAACTAATTACTAATATTGGCTTACTATAGTAAGTAAGTGTTAAATCTATTAATTAACTAAAAACGCCTAGAAAAAGGAGTAGGAAAAAGATAAGATTATAATATCTATAAGGCGCTTACTAAATATATCTATTAAGAAAGCTCTATATTATTAAAAAGGTCTTTATAAAGCTATAATATCAATCTTTATATAGCTATGTATCTAAAAAATAGCCTTAAATTACTATTTCTAATAAATTAACTATTAAGACTTATCTTTATATCTATATAATTTTAAAGAATAAATTATATATTATATTATTATAGACTATCTATAGTTTATTAAAAATAGAGATTATATATTTAAAAATATTTAAAATATTAAATATATTACTAGATTTAATAAAATTATAACTAAAAAAAAGATATAGTAGTTATTATTATATAGTTTATAATTAATATAGATATCTTAAACTAATTCTAAGCTATTAATCTGTAAGTAACTAGTAATATAGAATAAAAATAGACCAAGATTAAAATTAATTAATTAGTAGTAGTAGTAGTAGTAATAGTACTAGTAGTAGTAGTAGTAATTAAGTTTATTATCTATATGCAGTCTTTAGCTATGACAGACACTCTACTAGAGGCCTAATTTATTATATATAAATGGCCTTTGTAGAGCTATATTTATTTAAATAATCTTAGATAAAAAGAGGAGAGCTTTATACCTATATCTATATATACTATAGAATCACTAGAGCTCTTAGTGAATTGGTTTTTAGTTTATTAGGTCCTCTCTGGATACTATATCCCTATTTTATATAATAATAGAAATATATATTTTTTTATAATCTTAATCTCTTCTTCTAAGTTTTTAAAAGTGTAGAAGACTTTCTAGTATTAATATTCTTAAATAATAATTCTATTACTAAAGAAACGCTCTAGAAAAATCTAGTAATCTCTTAGAATAGTATATTTAAAATAAATCCTCTCTAATATCCTCCTCCTTGACAAAACTATTTAAGAACTGTAGGATTTAAATCTATTATTTTTATATTTTTACTCAGAAGCTTATCTTACTTGCTGAGTATTACTTTATAGAGGCCTTTAGAGGTATACTGCCAACTACACTATTTAGTCCCCTAATTAATTAAAATACTATAGCTTAATATATAAAATAAATATATAAGTATTAGCATTTTAAGCTTATATCAAGATTAATAAGAACTAGTATATTATTCTAATTTAATTATAATTAAAAGTATATTAATACTATTAAATAATAATAAATATAATACACTAAAAAATAGAATTAAAGATAGAAATAGCAGTAATAAGGATAAGATTAAGATTAAGAATAGTTATAAATATATAATAAAGTAGGCCTAGATATAGACTGTAATAGTAGTAAGAGAAAAAAATAAAAAAAAAAGCTATAAAGAACTAATAAAATTATAAAATATAAAATTTTATTTATTTATTTATATTATTTACTATATATAATAGCTTAATATTATATTATATTTTAGTAGTGTACTCTCTAGACTATATTATAAATAGCTAGACTATCTTTATTCTTATCTTTATCCTACTAGATTATAATAAATATAATTTTTTTCTATAGAGATTAAATTATCTATATATTTTTATAAATATTCTTTCTTTTCTTATTTTCTTTGTTTCTTTAACTCACGCGCGCTTGTTATATATTATTTCCTTATCTTAGTAGTTCTTTTAGTATTCTATATCTTTTCTAAACTATAAAGTTTATATATATATTTTCTTTATTAAGTATTAGATATTTTATTTATTATTTTTATATTATTATTATTTAGAAGTGATATTAGGAGATAGTTCTATAAAGTTTTCCTGCTTAATATAAATAAGGTTAAATACTAAGCTATCTAAGGCTCTGCCTTAGTAATAGTAGTACTACCACTCTAACTAGCTTAGTATTAGAAGCTTATTTACATTTTTTTTTATATTATATAGATAGGCCACTATCTACTGTATATGCTACCAGCTAATAAGGCTTACATGCGTAAATAAATAAATCAATCAATCAATTAATCAATAAATCTAATAAATAAACTTAACAAAGATTTATTAAAATAGAAAAAATTATTAATAAAATAAATATATATATTTAAAGACTTTAAGCTATAGTTATTAAAAAAATAATCATATTAACTAGTTTAAGATCTAGATTATAGCTATACTAACTAATAAAACTAAGATAATTATTAATAAAATTAGATTACTGAAGCTTATAAACTTTGATAATAATTATTTAAAATTAAAGATATTTTTAATTAATATATAAATATATATTAAAACTAATAAGATTATTAATAATAAAAATAAAATAATCTTTACAGTATTATGTTTTATAAATATAATAGCTGAATAGATAGAAATATTAATAAATTATAAATTATAAAAAAATAACTAAGATATCTATAATAACTAGATTTATTTAATAGTTAATAACTAAATTTTAATAAATAATAATATTACTATACTATAATAACACTATTTAAATTATAATTTTTAAGAATATACTCAAAAAGAAGTTTAGATAGAATTTATTTAATTAAATAATATTAATAAGTTATTTAAGATTAAATAGAAATAATAAAAATAAAAAAAAAATTAAAAAATTAAAAAATTTCTTTAATATATTAATATATTAGTAAAAAAAGGAGCTTAATATAATAAAGATAATAATATAAAAATATAACTTAATACTATAATTAATAAAAAAGAAATAATATAGTATAAAAAAATAAAGTATACTATAAATATAGATAAAAAAATATTTTATATAATAATATTAATAAAGGTAAAAAAATAATAATATTAGTTTTTAGAAAATAGTAACGATCTATTAATAGATTATAATTATTAATAAAGAAATTATCACTTTTAGAGTAAGAATAGTAAAGAAAAATAGATTAATAAAGTTAAAAACTTCTAAAAATTAATTTTAGAAAAAAAAATTATAATATACTTAGAAATTTTAGATAAAAATATAATTCTAGATAATCTAAAAGATATCTTAGAATTTAAAAAGAAAACTATCTTAAAAAAAAGATATTAATTTAGAAAAAGTATAATTTTATCTATAATAAAGTTAAGATAAAAACTAATTAAAGAATCTTATAAAGAAAACTAATATAATAAAACTATTAGATAGTATATTAATAATCTTTTATTAAAAAATAAAAGCTAATATTTTTTAATATATTAAAATAATAAAAAAGATTAAAAGATTAACTATAAAGACTTAAATTAAGAATTAAATATTTTATAATAGTTATAATTAATAAAAGTAATTAATTAATGTATTCTATAAGCATTCTATAACACATAAGCGCCCTGGGATACCTATGCTAAGAAATCTAAAAAAATGACTATAACATAACGTATTTTATAACCCCCGTCGGCCACATAAGCCAGCTCGGCCACCCCCTCAATTTTCTCCCACTTCCACCCTACACAAATTTGAAAATCGCACCAACACAGCAATATGCCTCGGAACGCTGCAAAAAACCCCCCAAACGATGAGGGTAGACTTCAGCTTGCTGTAAACGCGTTAAAAAAAGGCCAAATCACCAGTGTGCGCGAAGCGGCGCGCCTTTTCAACGTTCCAAGATCAACGCTTCAAGATAGATATAACGGTCGCTTACAACGCTCATATAAGCGCGCCCACAACACCAAATTGTTAGAAACCGAGGAAATATCGCTTCGCGAGTGGATTATTTCTATGGATAAGCGTGGCTGCCCCGTTAGGCTCTCGATGGTAGAGCTTATGGCCAATTGCTTGCTTGCTAAACGCGATTCCATTGACTCACCACCTACCGTTGGTAGATGCTGGGTGAGCAATTATTTGAGACGCCAGCAAGACCTTAAGACTCGTTATATTTGTAAATATAATTATAAACGCGTTTTATGTGAGGATCTAATAATTATAAGTGGCTTTTTTGACAATCTTACACGCGCTTTTACTGAGTATGGGATTATTGAAGATGATATTTAGAATTTTGACGAGACTAGATTCATTATAGGGATCATTTCTATAGCAAAAGTTATATACAGCTCTGATCGCAAAGGCAAACCTTGTCTGGTGCAGCCTAGAAATCGAGAATAGGTCACAGCTGTAGAATGTGTAAGTGCGTATGGAATCGTGTTACCCTTACTTATTATATTGAAGTCAGTCAATAAGCTGCTTGACTGGTATAATTTACCCTGCTTACCCCCTGATTGGTCAATTACTGAGTCGCTAAATGGTTGGACGTCTAATGAACTTGGGATTAAATGGCTTCAAAAGATTTTTGATCCTTGTACAAGACTGATTATAACTGGAAGGTACCGTATGCTGGTTCTTGATAGTTATAGCAGTTATCTTACACCTTTATTTGACCAGTACTGCACCTAGAATGATATTATTCCTGTATACATGCTGCTATACTCGTCTCATCTGCTTTAGCCGCTTGATATAGGTGTTTTTACAGTTCTCAAGCGATTATATAGACGTGCGGTTGAAAACTAGATGTATTGTGGTGTTAACCATATCAATAAAGATGATTTTTTGATGATATATTCAGAAATTCGAGATAAAGCCTATTCTATATAAAATATTAAAAGCGGCTTTATAGCAACTGGTATTTCTTTATTTAACCTAGAATATGTGCTATTGAAGCTTGACATTTAATTGTGAACACCTACCTCCTCTAGTATAGTCCATTCTAATGTAAATTGGTCACTAAAAATACCAAAAACCATCAAAAATTTAATTTATCAGATAGCTACTATAGATTGACTTTTAAGATACCGTCTTACTGATCCTAATTCCCCCACTAGGCGCGTGTTAGACCAGTTGATAAAAGGTTGCTCCTTAGCAATGAATTCTGCTACTATTCTTGCATAAGAAAATTATGATCTACAAGCAGCAAATAATTACCAGAAGCAAAAACATACAATAAGAGGTCGTCCAATTGACCGATCAGGGATTTTGACAGTCTCTGAGGGTCGTGAGATCGCTGCAGTAGTGTTGACAGCCCAGGAAGCTCTACAACTTCCTAATCCGGAAGTGGCTTCGGGGGCACGCAGGCGCGCACCGCGGACCTGTTCTAATTGTAAACAAATCGGGCATATTCGCACGTACTGTCCGAACAATTTGACATAGAAATTATATAGTAATTTTGATTATTTATTCCATTTTTGTCGATATAAGAACTTTTTGTGGGGCGGGTGGCCGAGCTGGCTTATGTGGCCGACGGGGGTTATAAAATACGTTAATAAATAAACTGAATTACTATATAATTTCTATATAGAATTATTTGGATAGTATATGTGAATATGTCTAATTTATTTACAATTAGAATAGGTCCGTAGCGCGTGCCTATGTGCCTCTAAAGCTACTTCTGGATTAGATAATTATAAATCTTCCTGGGCTGTTAATGCTGCTATAGCGATCTCATGATCTTTAGAAACTGTTAAAATTCTTTAATAGTTAATAGGCCTACTATAGATTATCTTTTTTTGCTTTTGGTGATAGTTCGCTGCTCTTAATTCCTGATTTTCCTGCGCCAATATAGTGACAGAATTTATAGCTAATAAGCAATCTTTTATCAACTAGTCTAACGCGCGCTTAATAGGCGAATTTGGATTGTTAAGATATTGATTTATAAACTGATTTATGGTGTTTATTTAATGAATTAGGTTTTTTATATTATTTAGTGTTTTTAGGGACTAATTTGTAGAAGAATGATTTATATTTAAAGGGGTAGGTGTTTATAATTGAATGTTAAGCCTAGATAGTATATATTATTATTATTATTATTTAATCAAATTTAACGTCTATACCGAGCCCTAGGCTATGACAGACAGCGGTTCGTATGGGTTAGGCCGGCTTATAGGGGGTAGCCCCCTATAGACCGGTGCCTCTACCCCTATTGGAGCCTGGCGTTCTCTGTTTCTTGCACTTTCCTCGCCCCAAGCCGCTTACATGCGCAGGACGATTTGGGGGCTTATAGCGGGTGGCAACCGCTACCCCCTCCTTATGGCTACTAACGTTCGGGCGTTGCCTACAACAGCGGGCCGCCCACCCTCGCTATCCTTCCCCCTCTCTCTCCCCCTCGTCCAGGGCCTCAATGCCCCAATTATCAATCTTATAGGCCTGTTCCCAGGCCTGTTTGTCGTCCTCTCGCTCTCTAATAGCCCCTATAAATGCCAGCAGTGCTTTGGTGGCTTTAGGGTCCTGAAATAGACGTGCTTCGGGGCTTTGTTCGCTGTCCTGCGGGGGCTTGACCCCCACTTCGGCCAGGCCGGCATAAAATTTTTCCCGCTGGTGGCGCCACTGTCGACAGCTTATAAGAAGGTGTCTCACTGTCTCAGTCCCCCTAGAGCACCCTAGACAGCTTGGAGTAGATAGTATATATTCTTGGTTAAATAGTAAGATATTAATTAATAAAGAGCTGTTTTTGATATTTTATATAATATAGGCTTTATTTTAAATATCTGTATATATTATAAAAAAATTATTTTTATTAATATAGTTAATACTATAGTATATCTAGTTCTTAACTGTATATCTATATAAGTATTTAAAAACCATAAAAACATCTATATTAAACAGTTAAAGTAGATATAATAAGTATAGCAATATATATATAGAAATAATATCTATAATAAACCTAGTTTTATTAAAATTCTAAATATCTTTCTTAGTAATCTTATACTTAATAAAAACGCGCTCAAGATTATTAAAAAAGCTATTAATAATTATTAGATTTTTATAATCAACCTGCCAGGAAAATCAGAAATTAATCTTTTGAAATTTAATGCTACTTGAAGGTATCCAGGACTTCGCTATGGCCCTTGGACCCCTCAATATCGATAACACCCCCCTAGACCCAGGGGGGCAGGCGCCAGGCCTGGTGAACCCTGTAGGGGCCTATATAGGCACCCTAGTGGGGGCAGCACCACTAGCGCTCTCCGAGGCTAATGCCATGGTCCTCTAGAGCGAGGACTTCTTGCCTAACCTAGAAATCGAATCTAGGGAGCTGTTCTCTTCTCTATACCCCTAGGAAGCCCCTAAAGCTCTAGAAAAAAGATGATAGGACTATAGCCCTAATAGGGCTAATAGAGTCTCTATGAAGGCTCTAATCAGCCTAGTCTATAAGGATATAGAACATGTTTTATTAGACTATTTTATAAGTAGCAATAGTGTGCTATATATAGAGATAGCCATTATAAAGGCTTATATAATCTCTTTGGTAGAGACTATAAAGTAGCGCCTTATAGGCTAATTAAGCGCTTTAGAATACTGTTTTTTAATCTTAGAAGCTTAATAGGTTTTTTTAAATGCTCTAAATCATTTCCTAAAGTCTTTATTAATAGGAGGCAACTGCTAGGGTCTATAATAATCTCTACTATTTTAAGAAATAATATTTGTAGAGATTGCGTATAGCCTTTTTATTAATCTAAATAGGACCGCTAAGCCTGCAGAGCTGTGTAGAGTCTTATTTCTAATATTAAAACCATTTCTTAGAGAGAAGCCTGCAGCATAGACTGCAGGGAAACCCATAGTAAGTTCCTAGTAGGCTGATATAGTGGCTAATAATGTCTAGGAGTAGTAAATTGTTACTAAAAAGTGGGTTTACTCTCTAAACTAGCCTTTAAAAGTCTAAATGGACCTAAAGAGCCTAAAGCTAATTTATAAAAGTAATAAAGAAGACTACAATCGTCCTGCGCATATAAGCGGCTTGGGGCGAGGAAAGTGCAAGAAACAGAGAACGCCAGGCTCCAATAGGGGTAGAGGCACCGGTCTATAGGGGGCTACCCCCTATAAGCCGGCCTAACCCATACGAACCGCTGTCTGTCATAGCCTAGGGCTCGGTATAGACGTTAAATTTGATTAAATAATAATAATAATAATAATATATACAACGCATGTAAAAAAACCGCCGGGAAAACCAAAAATCAATCTTTTGAAATTCAATGCTACTTGAAGGTATCCAGGGCTTCGCTATGGCCCCTGGACCCCCCAATATCGACAACACCCCCCTAGACCCAGGGGGGCAGGCGCCAGGCCTGGTGAACCCCGTAGGGGCCTATATAGGCACCCCAGCGGGGGCAGCACCACCAGCGCTCCCTGAGGCTAATGCCATGGTCCCCCAGAGGGAGGACTTCTTGCCTAACCTAGGAATCAAACCTAGGGAGCTGTTCCCCCCCCTATACCTCTAGAAAGCCCCCAAAGCTCCAGGAAAGAGGCGACAGGACCATAGCTCTGATAGGGCTGATAGAGCCCTTATAAAGGCCCTAATTGGTCTAGCCTATAAGGACATGGAACATGCCTTATTAGACCACTTTACAAGCAGCAATAGAGCGCTGCATATGGAGATGGCCGCTATGAAGGCCCATATGACCTCCCTGGTAGAGGCTATGGAATAGCGTCTCGCAGGCCAATTAGGCGCTCTGGAGTGCCGTTTTTCAACCCTAGAAGCTCAACAGGCTTCCCTGAACGCCCCGAATCACCCTTTAAAGCCCCTATCGACAGGAGGCAACCGCCAGGGCCTACGACAACCTCTACCACCCTAAGAAATGACGTTCGCAGAGGTCGCGCACGGCCCTCTTACTAACCTGAATAGGGCCGCCAAGCCTACAGAGCCGCGCAGAGTCTTACCCCCAATATCAAAACTACCCTCTAGAGAGAAGCCTGCAGCACAGGCTGCAGGGAAGTCTGTAGCAGGTCCCTAGTGGGCCAATATAGCGGCTAACAATGCCCAGGAGTGGCAAATCGTTACCAAAAAGCAGGCTTACTCCCCAAACCAGCCCTTAAAAGTCCAAATGGACCCAGGGAGCCTGAAACCCGTCCGCGGAAGCAGTAAGGGCGACTGCAGGCTTATATTTAGGCGCGAAAATGGATGTACAGCCTCTAAGAAGCCTAAAGCTGATATTATCCTGCAGCTTAACTGCTGTCTGGCCTAGGTAGGGTTTCTAGGCTTCGTCAGGGTTATAGACGCTAATTATACTGAATCAGGGGCTATCTTGGCCTTATTAGATTAAGAAAGCACTGTAGGCTTGCTTTTGTCTCTCTATAAGGACCCTATAATGGCTATCTGCCACTGGGCTGACCCCGCAGTCGTTATAGTAGAAGTAGACTAATAGTGACATAAAATTAAGGTACATGTAGTCCTAGTGGCCTGTTATAGTACCTCAGGGCTTAACCTAGCCTAGGAAGAAATTGAATTAGGGGGTGCTTACATCCTAATAAAAGACTCTATCTGGATTAAGCCTATAGCAGCTATCTAAGCTAATAACCAGCAGTTCTCCACTATTGTTATAACAGTAGAGGGCCTAGATAACGCCTGCAGGCTTCTCACAAGAGGTATATGCTTTAAGAGTATTAGACACTCTACTAGCACCTATTATAAAGTAGGTAAGGATACTGTTTACCTCTGTTACTGCAGCATTGATTACTAGACTTATAGGGACTATAGCACCCAACCACCGCTATACACCATGTGTGCCGGTACCTATAAAGCCCAGGAGCATGCCTGTAATATGCGAGACTGCAGGGCCTAAATAGGCTATCCATGCCTATACGCTCCCACTAAGTGCGGCAACTACAGAGGAAAGCACCAGGTTAATTCTCTAAGGTATCCTAAGCTTTATAAAGCCCGCTAGCGACTACATAAACACTTCCTAGACATAGAGATTGCTATACTACCTCCCTCTAAGCAGGACAATCAGGAAATTCTAGCCAAGGAAGCCCCCCCCTTAACTGCCATCTAAGACATATCCCAAGCCCCAGAGCTTAGGGTGGACAAGGACATAGAAATCGACCTGGGGACGTCCTCCTTACTCTATTCATCTCCATGCTTAATACCAACGCCTGAAGCTATATCCCCTATTAATATTAATTATTCAGCATAACTGCGGCCACATGTACCCTACAACCTTAAAGGCTCTAGAGGCAGAGATAGAGCGGTAAATAGGCATTATATACCTGCAGAAGCCCTATATTCTTAATAATTTCTCCCACCCAGGCTATATGCTTTATTAGCCAGGGGGAGAGAAGCAGGACCAGCAGATACTTATAGCCATCCAAAAAGACCTTATAGGAGCGGTTAGGATTAAAAACCGTATCAATTTAGTGGACCACCTCTATATACAGGCCTTAGATATATAAGAAGCATCAATAATTAACAGGCATGCCCCCTAACGCACTAGAATAGTCAACTGTTATGACGTGTGGATAAAGGCCAGATTCCAGTGGCAGGGAGCCTCCCCCAGGCGATGCCAGGCTATAGAGGACGCTGATTAAGACTCGCTTATAGTAGGTAAATACCTATTAGTAGGTAATTTCAATGCCTATAGTCCTATATAGAACCCATTAACCACAGCCCGGGTCAATACTACACCCCTAGAACAGCTTATTAACAACTACTCGCTATATATCAATAACCTAATAAAGATAGCTACACGCTATAAGCAGTCCCCAGAGGTATCAATTATCGATTTAGCACTATCCTTATCAACCTTAGGGTCTCTACAGGTCTAGGAGATTGACAAGGACAGGACCACAACATCAGACTATAAGCTTATTGTTCTAGCCTAGAAGGCCCTAAAGGAACCATCTCTAAGAGGCATCTCAAGGAAGATTATTAGATAGCAAATAGAAGCTTTATAAGCGAATAAGAAAGCTCTAAAGCAGACCTCTACAATCTGGGCTTCAGAAGCGGCCAGTCATCCCCCTCTTAGTGATCAATGCACTAAGGAAGACCTTACTAGGGAAACTGATTAAATATAGGACATCCTAACCAACATGCTTAATAGATATACCAAAACAGTCCAGCTGTATGTACACTCTAAGTATTAATAAAAGCTAGAGCTACAGTAAGCCCGGAGCTTATAAGCTATAACCCATAAATAGTAACAGGCTCAGACCTATACTGACACTGAATATAAAGCTGTAAGGACTGCCTATTACCAAAGAATAAGGGCCACTAAAAAGACATGCTGAAAAGCCTTTTTAGAAGGCAAGCAGGGAGAACTAGAGTCTATAAGCACTCTAGAAGACTCTAATAAATACTAGATAGCATTACGCTATACCAAGCTGCTTGGCAATCTAACCACACCAGCACTCTAAGGATCTAACCTAGAGACACTTCCAGCTACTACCCTAACCGATAAAGAGGCTTTAATTAGGAAAATAGCGTTCCTTAATACTCCCTAAAGCTCCCTCTCTAGGAAGCTGCCTGGTGGGCAGGCCTATAGGCTTATAAAGCCTAAAAGAGTGCATCAGGCTCTATTCAGTCAAAGTATCAAGAAAGCTCTAGGGGCTAATAGACTCAATTTTAAGGCATGTCGGCTGTTCTAGACACTAGACTCCCCCTATGTTATAGAGATGGCCAGGCAATGCTTCCGCTTAGGGGTGTATCTAGGGGCCTAGAAAACCGCTAAAGGCGTCCTGCTTCGGAAGCTAGGCAAGCCTGATTACGCCTAGATCAAGGCCTGGAGGGTCATAAGCCTGCTTAGCTGCCTAGACAAGGTTATTAAGAAGCTGGCTGCAGGCCTTATAGTGGACTAGTGCGAGATCTAAGGGGCACTACACCCTGGACAGATGGGGTATAGACAGGGCCGGGGGGCAATAGATATAGTGGCCTGCCTCGTACAAACTGTGCATGAGGAGTAGGCTTAGAAGCTTCTTACAGGCACTATCTTTATTGATATTATAGGGGCCTTTAACCATGTTGACCTTTATAAGCTTAATGAGGCTATAGAAGCTGTAGGCCTTGATAACGACCTTATAAGGTGGACCTTATCCTTCCTTACAGATAGGAGGGTTAGCCTGGTAATTGATGGTTATAAAGCCCCTGAACAACCAATTGACTTAGGCTTGCCCTAGGGCTCACTAGTCTCCTCAATCCTATTTCTTATCTATATTTGGGGGGTGTTCCAGGCTATAGAATAGTAAGTTCCAGGGATCAAGGCCCTATCCTATGCCAATGATATAGGCCTTATAGCCTAGGGAAACTCAGTCTCAGAGATCTGTAAGCAGCTAGAAGCAGCAGCTAAAGCCGCTATTGAATGGGGACATGCTAATAGCGTCCAATTTGATCCCAAAAAGACTGAGGCTACTCTATTCTCTAGGGCTACTGGCAAGGAACTTAAGGACTAAATTTAGAAAGCTAGGGTGCAGGTTGGGAGTGCTTTAGTGGCTTTCTCTCTAGAAGCTACTTAGTGGTTAAAAGTCTTATTAGACCTAAAGCTTACCTTAAAAGCCTACTATAGGCACTGCCTGCAGAAAGATTAAAATACTAAGAAGCAGGTATAGGCGCTATACAGAGCCTAGAGTCTATCCCTAGGCCTGGCATGGCGAATCTAAAAGGCCACTGCCCAGTTAGTAGCACTTTATAGAGTAGAGCTCTAGTAGTAGAGATAGAAAGACTGCCTACAGGGGCTACAGAGCTTAATTAATAACTAAGCCCAGGCAGTCATAGGTATGCTTAAGACCACCCCTATAGGACCGCTTATAAGAGAAACAGCCTTAGAACCAGCTAAGGCTCTATTAGACACTAAACAGTGGCAATATGCCTAGAGGCTTTTAGAGCTTCCCCCAGGGTATCTTATAGCAGAAATACTCCCTATAACATTTAGAGAGGAAGATGCCTATGCACAGCCCAAAGAGCAGCTGTTAGAAGACTAAGCCTGGGCAACACCAACCTACAGAGGCCTCTAGACACTAGGCATAGGCCTAGCCTGCAGGCTACATGAGACCATAGCTACCAACCCTTCTCAGAGCTTCGAACGTACTATAAAGCCTGGTACTAGACCTATTCCACTAGACTTTAGGGTAGAAGACCTTGAAACGGCTATACAAACAGCCCTAGACCCCCTAAATAGGATAGGAAGTACCAACCTCTATTCAGATGGTTCCTAGCTTGATGACCATCAGATAGATGCTAAGATGGCCTATAAGCCACTCAGCGGCCTATAGAAGTCTTAGCTAGCCCCCCTAGGTACAGGCTTTGAAATCTTTAATACAGAGCTAATAGGGGTGGTTGAGGCCCTAGAGTAGACGCTAGCAGAGAACCTTATAAGGCTAATTCAGATTTTCTTAGATGCTTAGGCCGCTATAAGTAGGCTTCAACATGCCTATCTAGGCCTAGGGCAAGCCCTGGCGCTGCAGGCATATAATCTGGCTAGGAAACTACAGGCTACTGGCCAGGGGGTAACTATATGCTGGGTGCCAGGCTATAAGGAGGTCCCAGGCAATAAGAAAGCCGATAAGGCCGCTAAAAATGCTATAAGAAGACCTTATACAGGCAAATATTCAGGTATCTTACTGGTCTATGTCTAGCGAGCCTACATCGAAGCTTATAAGGCCTCTAAAGCTAACTGGCTCACTAAAATGCTTATAAAGCATATCTAATAGATAGGCCAAGCCTATAAACCTCCCTAGGGATAGAAGCTTGACCTAATGGTGGCTAGTACCCATAAACACCTAGCGCGGCAGTACTATCAGTTTAAGACTAGCCATACCCTTATTAGGACCTATTTGTGTATAATCAATACCCAGGACTCTTCAAGCTGTCGAGGGTGCTCTAAAGGGACTAAGACAGTGAGACACCTTCTTACAAGCTGCCGGCAGTGGTGCTACCAGCAGGAAAAACTATATGCTGGCTTGGCCGAAGTAGGGGTGGAGGCCCCATAGGATAGGGAATAGTGCCCCGAAGCACACCTATTCTAGGACCTAAAGGCTACTACAGCGCTGCTGGCGTTTATAGGGACTATTAGAGAGCGAGAGGATAACTAACAGGCCTGGGAGCAGGCCTATAAAACCGATAATTAGGGCATTGAGGCCCTGGATGAGGGGGAGTGAGAGGGGGAAGGATAGCGGGCAGAGGCGGCCTGCTATTATAGGCAACGCCTAAACATTAGTGGCCATAAGGAGGGGGTAGTGATTGCTACCCACTATAAGCCCCCAAATTGTCCTGCGCATATAAGCGGTATAGGGCGAGGAAAGTGCAAGATACCTTGAAAGCCTGGATTCAATAGGGGTAGAGGTACCGGCTTATAGGGGGCAACCTCTATAAGCAGGCCTAATCCACACGAATCGCTGTCTGTCATAGCCTAGGGCTCGGTATAGACGTTAAATTTGATTAAATAAATAAATAAATTTATTTTTAAAAATAATTAGTTTTATTATTTATATCTATAATTTTATTATAATCAGTATATATATATATTTTATGTGAGAGTGAGGTTCGAAGAGCGTGATTATATTGGTATTTGGATGATTCGTAGGGTACGATTCATAAGGTAGCTAT
>JAMAGJ010000047.1:0-23912 GCA_023626115.1 Talaromyces sp. PX2406 | reverse complement strand
TACTATTTTATTATTATTTAGATTTTTAATAATAAAAATATAATCCTACTTTATAGCTTAATAAATAGTATAGATTAGTTAACATATAAACTAGTTTAATATAAAATCTTTAAAAAAAATATTTAAATTAATCTAAAATAATTTTAATTTAAAATAGATTTTTAAGCTTTTAATATAGTTATCTTTATCTAATGTTTAATATTATTTAATATTATATATACTAAATAATTACTTTTAAAATATAAACTTAAAAAATAAATAGTTTTAAAAAGCTAGTTAATTATTATTTTTAATAATAAATAAATAACTAATTTTATTATCTTTCAAAGATTTATTGTTAAAAATAAATAGTATATCTACTAATATTATTTAATATTATTAAAAAAGTTTTAAAGATAATATTTACTACTAAACTTAATTATTTAATAAAGAAATATTAACTATTATTTTAGAACTGTATAAAAAGATATTAACATTATTTCTATAAGTAGTTACAGTTATATATTACTCTTTTTATTTTATTTTTTTTTAGTATATATATTTATACTAAATTTATTAAGCTATATTCTTATAAATATCTACGAAAATAAAAAGTATTAATAAATTTATTTTTTAATTTTTATTTTTATTTAATTTGCTTAATCTAGGTTTTTAGTTTTAATTTAATTATTGCTTTATACTTTGGTAAGTATATAAAAATCTAGTATTTTTTTTAAATAAATAGCTTGATATATTTATAATATTTTTTTAGTAAATTTTTTTATAATTTTTATAAGTTTTTTTTTATATATTTCTTTAGGTTTTTATTTTATCTTATAATTTTCTTTTTTTTTATTTGTTTGTGCTATTATTTTAATAAATTAATTTTTTTATTTTAAGTTTTTTTTTTTTAAATCTAACTCTTAGTTAATAATAAGGTTGAACTGTTTTAACTATATTATTTTAATAACTATATTATATCATTTTTAATTTAATAATACTAAGTTGAAGGTAATATTAATAGTGTATTTATTTAATTATATAGTGATACTGTTTTTTTTTATATTCTTTAATTAGGGTGTTTTTATCAAATCCTATAATTTCTATCTAATCTTTTATTTATTTGAATAGCAGCTTATATCTTTTTATAAAATCTTTATTAATGTAGTTCTGTATAGTTTTTAAATCTATTAAGATTTTTACTTTTATCTTGTTAATTATTGTTTTTAAGATTATTACTTTTTCTTTGTATTCTATAGTAATCGCTATTATGTATTACTGTTAGTAGGTTTTTTTATATTAAATAATACTTTTAAAATAATTCTTCTATTATTTATTAATTATTGTTAATATTTTTTTATATATTTTATATTTCTTTAATTAATACTGTTTGTTTATTAATTAGTAATAGAATAAATGTTTTATTTCTGTATATATATAGTTATATTAGTTATAATCTAATAGATATTTAAAATAGAGTGTATTTAGTATCTTAAATATTTTAAAGATCTATTTTAGTGGTTCTTAGCTCTTTAGTGTTATTAATAAGTAGGGTTAAGGTATAATATCTAGTTAATTAAAATGTAGATGTATTTATTATATTATGGATAGTATTTATATATATAGTTTTGAATATATTTTTATATCTTATTATATAAACTTGTTTCTTTTGACTATAAAAATTATTTATATATTTTTATAATCTTTATATTGCTTTTTTATATATAAAATAGTTATTATATATCTACTTATAGTATTTTAGATAGTTTCTAATATATTATTACTATATTTGTATTAAAAATTTTTAATATACTGTCTTTAATAGATAGTAGCTGTATAGGCTGTCTTTTCTTTATTTTAGTATTTTATATTTATATTTATATTTATATTCTTTATTTAATGCTTTTCTAAGTTTTTTATTTATTTTGTTAAGTTCTTTATTTATCTTGTTAAGTCTTTTGATAATGTTCTATTTTTGGTCTAGGTTTTTATAATTTATTTAATTGTTATTATTCTACAATATCACTCTTCTAGGGATATTAGAGAATAATGAGGAATTATTAGTATTTTTTAAATACTGGTCTTTTCTATGAGGTTCTTTATAAGGTTTTTTTTATTCTATTCTAATATCTTACTTAGGATATTCTTTCTAAGCTAGTTTTTCTTTGAAACTCTATCGTAAGCGTTTTTATAATAACGTAAAATAAGATTATCTTCTTTTAAAGGTTCTAATAAATCTTATTTAATAATTCTCTAATATCGTTCTTTGTCTAGTAAATCTCCTTGATCATCTTTGATATTATTATCTTTAGGTCTTTTTACAGATTTTTTTATAATTATTATAATTTTTTCTGTTAAGTTTTAGCTGGTCTTTTTATTACTTAATCCTTATCTATATTATTTTATAAAATAGCTTTTTTATCTATACTTATAATATATTTTATATTTTTTCTTTTTTTTCTTTTTTTTTTTATAACTATAGTATTTAGCTATATTTTAATATCTTTATCTTTATTATACTAAAGGTATTTAGGTCAAGAAATATTTAACTAGTATTTTTTCTAGTAATCATTCTTTTTTTCTAGCTATTTATTATATTATTATAGATTAATTTAAAAGACTACTTTTATTATTTTTTAAAATATTTTTAGTTTAAAGGTTTATATACTTTTATTAAGTTAGTCTTTAATATAGAGTAAAAATCACTTTAGTGTATTATTATTAAGATAGTTAAAAGCAGCTAGTACTTTATTAAATTCTTTTATAATATAGATAGAATTGTTAGTAAAGTATAGTTTTATTTAAATAAAAAATAGTTTAAGTATTTTTAATGCTTTTAAAAAAGATTTAATCTTTTTAATTTTTAGTTATCTAGTTTTAATTTTTTTTAAAGATATCTATTATTTTTCTAAAGTCTTAATTTATTAAACTATTTTATTATACTGTTTATTTTATATAATTCTATGCTTAAAGATATTAATATAGTGATATTATCTACTATTATTAATAAATCTTTAAAAAGAGCTATTATACCTTTTTTTAATATTTTAATTATTAAGATTTTATTATTAAATTGTATTAAACATTCTTTATTAAGGCGGTATTCAAGATAGAATTTTATTAAATAAGATAAGAAAGTAGGTAACTAATATAGAAATAAAGAGAATATCTCTTATAAATAAAAGGATATTTAAAAATAATTTATTAATAAGTTAGATAAAGTATATATCTTATTATTTAAAATAATATAAAAATAAAATATGAATAAACTAAATATATATTAATAAATAAGCGTCTTTATACAGTTAATCTTAATTATAGCTGTTAGAGCCTTTATTTAGATAACTCTAATAGCTTTATTCTATTTATTAGAGTAATTATTATAATTACTCTACTAGTTATGTACTTTAGTTCTTAAGATGCTGTAATCTAATTATATTGCTTTACAGTATTATTTAATAATAGATTTTGTTATAAAATAATACTAGATATTTTTATTATCTTTGCTATACTAGTAGTAATAATCTTTTTTTTATCTATAATAAGGTTATTATTTACAGGTATATTTTATCTTTGAGATATTCTAAATAGACAGCTTGTTTGCTTATGTAAGTAGCGTCTGCTACTTCTATTGATTAGCTGAGCGTTATCGATTCTTGTGACACTTTTATAGTTAAAAGAAATAAGTTTATATAATAAGATATAAAAATATATTTAAAACTATATATATAAATACTATTTATAGTGTAATAAACATATTTATATTTTACTTATTAATAATACTAGAGAGCTAAGAATTACTAGAAATAGATCTTTAAAATATTTAAGATACTAAATACATCCTATTTTAAATATTTATTAGATTATAATTAATATGACTA
Organism: Talaromyces sp. PX2406; assembly: GCA_023626115.1. Taxonomy (NCBI): domain Eukaryota; kingdom Fungi; phylum Ascomycota; class Eurotiomycetes; order Eurotiales; family Trichocomaceae; genus Talaromyces; species Talaromyces sp. PX2406. Next base: position 20,052 of record JAMAGJ010000047.1, on the reverse strand, counting down.
TATATATATATAGAAATAAGATATTTATTCTATTATTAACCAATAAATAAATAATATTGATTAAATAAATATAATATAAAAAAATATTAATAATAATCAATAAATAATAGAAGAGTTATTTTAAAAGTATTATTTGATAAAAGTATTTTAATTAAAAGATATATAAAAAAAAAATAGTACTACTATATAATTAAATAGATGTATTATTAATAATATTTTTAATTTAGTGTTATTAAACTACAAGTGATATAATTTAGTTATTAAGATAATATAATTAAAATAGTTTAACCTTATTATTGACTAAAAGTTAGAAAAAAATTATGATTTAAAGAGAAGAACTTAAGATAAGCTAATCTATTAAAATAATAATATAAATAGATAAGAAAAAAGAAGATTATAGGATAAAACTAAAATCTAAAAAACTATATAAAAAAGAATTTATAGAAGTTATAAAGAAATTCCAAAAAAAATACTATAAATATATTGAGTTATTTATAAAAAGAAAATATTAGATTTTTATACACGTATTACAGTATGAAGTAATAATTAAATTAAAAATTAGAAATCTAACTTAAACAAGTTAAGTAAAAATAGAAATTAAGAGATAAATAAGAGACAAAAAATAAATTTATTAATACTTTTTATTTTATTATATACTTATAAGAATCTAGGTTAATGAATTTAACATGAAATATATATATACTAAAAAAGGATATAATAAAGAAAATAGTATATAACTACTAATAATTAAATAACTAAATTATTAATAATATAAATAAAGTATCTTATTAGAAATAAAAAAAAAAGATTTACTATAAGGTGTAAAGATTATAATAATATTTAATATTAAATAAGGCTATTATAATCTATAAATAAAAAAAAGATATCTTAAAGAGAGCTATCTTTATAAATAAAGAATTATATAAATAGGTGGTTATATCTATAGAACTAAAAAATCTATCTATATAATTTATATAATATATAATATATTTATTAAAAGACTATTTAAATAAATTTATAATAGTATACTTTAATAATATTATAGTTTTTTCTAAAGATTTTAATCTATATAATAGCTATATATAAAGTGTTATAAATAAATTAATAAAAATTAGAATAATATTAAAGATTAAGAAATAGGTAGGATACGACGCATGACCTTCCTAGGGGAAGAGACCTCGCGCACCTATGAAAACGCACCCCTGCAGGTAAAAAGTACTGCGGGAAAGAATCTCAATTATAATAGACCTCTCAACGAACTTGCTTCTCGAATTGCACGCTCCTAATCAACATAGTTAAGCTATAGAAGATGGAAAAAAAAGAGCCATTTATGGCCTGAGCTGATGTTTACTAAGAACACTAATATATATATATTTACTACCAATATTATTAAAGACCTTAAAGTACTAAAAGAATGCTTTAAGATTAATAAGGCTTCTATATCTTAAGATCTCTCAAGGTTTGCTGTTAACGCCCTGCTGATATTCACTTTATAAGTATAAAAAGCATCTATTACTAAGAGCTTTACTTAGTATCTGACTAAAGTTAAATTTTATATAGAAAAGATATAGAAAGAGGTCTTTTAGATTTTCTAAGAGAATTTAACCATTAAATTAAATATTAATTAACTTATAAAGACTATTTATATCCTAATCTTTCTTAATTTTTATATTTTAAAAAATTCTACAAGCTTTAGTTATATAACTTTTAATAGCTCTAAATTATATATCTATACCTAGGGACACAAGGTCTTTTTATATCTATTAATAGTGCCTAGCTAGAGTGTGTTAAGCGGCTTTAATAGCCTAAGGACTCTATTCCCAGTTTAAAAAGATCTTAAGATCTACATAGTGTATATTAATGCTATCCTGATTAACTCTATATATAGGTATCTTGATAAGACTTTTAAGTAGATTAATTAAATAATATAACAGACTCTAGATCTTACTATAATAAGCTGCTGTTTTGCTGCTATTTAGATTCTTAATAATAGAGATACAATCCTACTCTATAGTTTAATAGATAATATAGATTAATTAATATATAAACCAGCCTAATATAAGATCTTTAAAAAGAATATTATAAATTATAAATATATTTAGAGTATAGTTCTTAGAAAAATAAATATCTAAATTAATCTAAAACAGCCTTAATTTAGAATTAATTTCTAAGTCTTTAATATTATTATCTTTGTCTAGCTCCTAGCATTTTTTAATATTACATATATTAGATAGTTACTTTTTAAATATAAGCTTCAGAAGTAGATAATCTTAGAAAACTAGATAGTAATTATTTTTAATAATAAGTAGATAACTAACTTTATTATTGTCACAAGAATCGATAACGCTCAGCCAATCGATGGAAGTAGCGGACGCTACTTACATAAGCAAATGGGCTGCCTGTTTGGGACACCTCAAAGACAAGAAATACCTACAAGTAATGACCCTATTATAGGTAGAAAAGGGTTACTACTACTAGTATAGTAAAGATAATAAAAATATCTAGTATCACTTTATAGTAGAATTTATTATTAAATAATATTGTAGAAATAATACAACAAGATTACAGTATCTTAGAAACTATAGCATATAACTGTATAGTTGATATAGCGAGATTATACTAAGAAGCTAGGCTGAGAATATAGTTAAATAGAGCTTGACTATACTTATTATATTTAAGATTTATTATATAAAGATGTTTATTTAGTAATATATATTTAGTTATTTATATTTTATTTTTTATATTATTTTAGATAAAAGGATATATACTTTATCCAATTTATTAATAAATTATTCTTAAATATCCTCTTATTTATAAGAGATATTCTATTATTTATATCTTAATTACCTACTTTTTTATCTTAGTAGAATCCTACCTTGAATACTGTCTTAATAAAGAATGGTTGATACAATTTAACAATAAAGCATCTTAATAATTAAGATATTAAGAAAAGATATAATAGTTCTCTTTTAAGATTTATTAATAATAGCAGGTAATACCACTGTACTAACAGCTTTAAGCAAAGATTTATATAAAATAAGTAATCTAATAAAATAGCTTAATAAAGTACTTAAATGAATTAAGGCTCTAAAAAAATAGTAGATATCTTTAGAAAGGACTAGAACTAGATAACTAAAGATTAAAAAGATTGAATTATTCTTAAAAATATTAAGAATATTTAAACTATTCTTTATCTAGATAAGACTATACTTTGTTAATAACTCTATTATTATTATTAAAGAAATCAATAAAGTATTAGCTATCTTAAGCTATTTTAATAATAATATATTAAAATAGTTCTTATCTTATATTAAAGACTAGCTTAATGATAATAAATAAGCCTATAAACTAGAAACTATTATATTATTCTTAAACTATTAATACTTTAAAAATAACCTTAAATAACTTTATAGTATTATTAATAAAGGATTAATTACTATCTATAAGATATAAAATATTTAATAGATTAGATTTATTAAAGAATATATTTTAAAATATCTCTAAGTATTTAATAATCTAAAGTATAATAATTAAGGATATTAAGACTAGTTCTATTAAAGATTTAAAAAAGTATTAAAAATATAATCATAATAATATAATCTTAACTAGAAATATTTTAAAAAATAATAAAAATAGTCTCTTAAATTGATCTATAATAATATAATAAATAGTTAGAAAAAAAGAGCAGCTACTAAAGAAGATATTAGTTAAATATATCCTAATCTAAATACTCTCAGTATAATAAAAATAAAGATATTAAAATATAACTAAACACTATAGTTATAAAAAAAAAAAAAAAAAAAAAAAAGATAAAATATACTATAAATATAGATAAAAAAAACTATTTTATAAAATAATATAAATAAAGATTAAATAATAAAAAAATTAGCTAAAACTTAATAAAAAGAATTATAATAATTATAGAAAAATCTATAAAAAAGCTTAAAAGTAATAATGCTAAAGATAATTAAAAAGATCTACTAGACAAAAAATAATATTAAAAAATTATTAAATAAGGATTTACTAGAATCTTTAAAAAAGAATAGTCTTATTTTAAATTATCAAAAGGACACTTGTAATAGAGTTTTAAGAAAAAACTAGCTTAAGAAAAATGTCTTTAGTAAAGTATTAGAACAAAATAAAAGAAACCTTATAAAGAAGAATCTTATAAAGAAAGTCAGTATTTAAAAAAATACTGATAATTCTTTATTACTTCTTAATATCTTTAAAGGAGTGATATTATAGGATAATAATGATTAGATAAATTATAAGGACCTAGATTAAAAATAGAATATTATTAAAGGACTTAATAGAATAAAAAAAGAATTTAATAAGATTATTAATAAAATTAATAAAATAAATAAAGTACTTGATAAAATAGATAAAGAACTTAGAAAAAGATTAGATAAAGAATATAAATATAATTATAAAATACTAGAATAGAGGAAAAATAGTCTATACAGCTACTATCTATTAAAGACAGTATATTAGAAAGAATTAATATAAATATAGCAATAATATATTAGAAATTATGTGAAATGTTATAAGTAGATATATAATAACTATTTTATATATAGAAAAAACAATATAAGAATTATAGAAAAATATAAATAACTTTTATAATTTAAAAAAATAAATTTATATAATAAAGTATAGAGATATATTTAAAACTGTGTATATAAATATTATTTATAGTACAGTAAATATATCCACATCTCTATCAACTGGATATTATATTTCGACCTTACTTATCAGCGATATTAGAAAGCTAAAAACTATTAACAATAGATCTTTAAAACATCTAAGATACTAAATATATCCTATTTTAAATATCTATTAGATTATAACTAATGCGACTGCATATATATAGAAATAAGATATTTATTCCACTATTAGCTGATAAATAAATATTATTAATTAACTAGATAAATATAAGATATATAAAGAAATACTAATAATAATTAGTAAATAATAAAAGAATTATTTTAAAAGTATTACTTAATATAAGAAAACCTACTAATAATAATATATAATAGCAGTTACTATAGAGTACAAAAGAAAAATAATAATCTTAGAAATAATAATTAATAAGATAAGGCAAAGATCTTAGTGGATTTAGAAGCTATATTAAACTATATTGATGAAAACTTTATAAGAAAGTATAAGCTGTTATTCAAATAAATAAAAGATTAGATAGAAATTATAAAATTTAATAGAAGTACCCTAGTTAAAGGATATAAAAGAAAAAACAGTGCTACTATATAATTAAATGAATACATTACCAATATCACCTTCAACCTAGCATTATTGAATTAGGAATAATACAATACAGTCATCAGAATAACATGGTTAAGGCAGTTCAACCTTATTATTAACTAAGAAATAGAAAAAATTATAATCTAAAAAGAAGAACTTAAGATAAACTGATCTATTAAGATAATAGCATAAATAGATAAGAAAAAAGAAAATTATAGAATAAAGCTAAAATCTAAAGAAATATATAAAAAAGAACTTATAAAAGTTATAAAAAATTATTAAAGAAATATTATAAATATATTAAGTTATTTATAAAAAAGGAATATTAGATTTCTATATATCCATTAGAATATAAAATAATAATTAAAATTAAAAGCCTAGTTTAAATAAGTTAAATAAAAATAGAAATCAAAGGATAAGTAAGAAATAAAAGATAAGTTTATTAATATTTTTTATTCTATTAAATATTTATAAAAATCCAGCTTAATAAATTTAGTATAAAACATATATATACCAAAAAAAGATAGAATAAAGAAAATAATATATAACTACTGACAGTTAAATAACTAAACTATTAATAATATAAATAAAGCATCTTATTAAAAATAAAAAAAAGATTTATTATAAGATATAAAAATTATAATAATATTTAATATTACTACAACCTATAAATAAAAAAAAAGATATCCTAAAGATAGCTATTTTTATAGATAAAGAATTATATGAATAGGTAATTATATCTATAGAACTAAAAAATCTATCTATATAATTTATATAATATATAACATACCTATTAAAAGACTATCTAAATAAATTTATAGCAGTATACTTTAATAATATTATAATCTTTTCTAAAGATTTTAATCTATATAATAGTTATATATAAAGTATTATAAATAAGCTAATAAAAGCTGAAATAACACTAAAAATTAAGAAATATAAATTTGATATAACTATTGTCAAATATCTAGAAATAATCTATTAATAGAAGGACTATAAATTCTACTAGAAAAAGTTAATGTAATTATTAACTGACTAGTACTAATAGATATTGCTGGAATCTAGACATTCTTAGGATTAAATAGTTATATATAAAGATATTTAGGGCAATATTCTGATATTGTAAGACCTATAACAAAACTATTAAGAAAAAAAGAACTATTTATATAGAAAAGCAAGTAGTAATAAGTATTTAATAAGATAAAAAGACTTATTAAAGATATATTAATTTTTTTTAACTATATAATCTAGAACTCTAAAGTATAATATAGATATATATTTTAGGATTTATCTTAAGACTTATATATAAATAAATTTAAAAAAAATAATAAATAAGTTATTATTATATTCTATTTAAAATAGTTTATAAATATAGAATAAAACTATAATATCTATAATTAAGAACTGCTAGTGATTATTGAGATATTTAAGTATTAGAAACACTATCTTTAGAAAGCAAAACAAGAAGTAATTATAAAGAGTAATTATTATAATCTAATATATTTTACTATAATAAAAGAACTTTCAGGATAATAAGCTAGATAGACTGAATATTTAGTATATTTCAACTTTAAGATAGACTATATTAAAGGAAAAGAAAATATTATAGTAGATATCTTTAACAGATAACTAGATTATTCTATCAGCATTGAGCAACTAAAGATAAATATATTATAGAAAGATCTAGATAGAATTAGATATAATAAAAAAGTAATTTTAGCAGTAATTATCACTATTAAAGAATTAGACTTTAAAAAAAGATTTAAAGAAGTAATAAGAAATAATAATTAAATTTAGAAAGAACTAAGAATTAAGATATTATAACTTAATAAAGAATTTATACTATAGAATAATAAAATTATAATTCTTATAGAAATAATTACTAAAATTATCTAAGATAATTATAATCTACTAAATAGAGAATATTAAAAAATTAAAAAAATATTTAAAGAAATATAATAAGTATACTACTATTATCTAAATATAATAAAAGAAATAATTAAGTATATTTATAATTATAATAAATATAGTTAGAATAAACTATTATAATATAACCTATATAGAAAGATAAATATTATGAATATATTAATATAAGTATAGAAAAGTATTATAATTAACTTTATCTAAGAATTACTATAGTTAAAGGATCTAGTTATAAAAATTATTTATACTAATATAATTATTATTATAGACTGATTTATAAAATATATTATCTTTAGTTTTATATTAAGAGATATATCTGTAGAGTAATATATAATATTGTTACTTAGGATAATATTTAAATAACTTTAAACTAAGATAAATTATTTATATCAAAATATTAGTAGATTATTATAAAAGTATATAGAATAATATATAAATTATTAACTATAAATTACTAATAGACTAATAGCTAGTCTAAATAAATGATTTAAATAATATAGTAATACTTATAATACTATTTAGATTAAAACTAAATAGATTAGGTAAAGTTATTATTAGTTACTTAGTTTACCTTAAATAATATAAAAAATATAATAATAAGTACTATATTATATAAATCTTAGAAGATATCTATAAATATTATAGATAGATATCTTAAAAAAAGGAATATTAGAATAAATAGCTATTAAGAGATGATATATATAAATATTATATTAAAATATATTATAAGATATCTAATAAACTAAATAGAAAATAAAGATATATTATAACAAAAAATGAAAGATATATCTATCTTTAAAAAAAAGAAAAAATTTACTTATTAATAATAGAAAATAAAAATTTTAATATTTTAAATAAGAAATTTAATAATAAACTTAATATTATTAATATAGATTATTTATAATTAAAAAGAAATTTATAAATAATAACTATAAACTCTAGTTATCTAATAGAATAAAGATATATCCTATATTTTATGTCTTATTATTAGAGCTAATAGTAAATTAGTAAAAAAATTATAATAAAATAGATAAGAAAGAATATAAGATTAAAAGAATAATATATAGAAAAATAGAGAAAAAAAGAATACTATATTTTATTAAATAGAAAAGATATTCTAAAGAATATAATTTATAAGAGCTAGTTAGGTATTTAAATTATCTAGATAAGATTTAGAAATATTACTGATAAGTTAGTCAAAGAGGACTAGATTAAAAGAGTCTGTATTATTAGAATTAGAAAAAAGTTTTTTAAAAGTAGTAGTAATAGTTTTAGTAACTTTTTACTGCTTAACTTTTTTTTTATATTTTTTTTACGCTTTTTTTTTTCTTTTCTTTTAGCTACTCTAACTCTTCTATATCCTTGATATCTGTCTGAATAAATTAATTAGTATATTTCTAAAGTAGTTTTTGCTGTTTTTTAAAATAAAGAAATTTTATTAGAGTTATCTTCTTATCTTTCTTAATTTTCTTTTAAATAGTTAATAACTTCTTCTATAATAAATTTAAAGATACTATCTTAATATAATAATTATAACTATTATAAACGCACTCGCTGCAATATTTTGAAATTTCTGATTTAATATATAATTTTTCTAAGAAAGTATACTTATAGCAAGGGAAAAGAAGAATAACCCTGGTTTTAATGATGTAGGCAAATAGATTGTTCTTATCAATATTCTACTTTAATGATATAGTTAGAATATTATCACCAAGAATGTTAATAAAACTAGAAGCTAGCTTATCTATATGATAGGAGCTAACAACTATTTAAATGCTGTTGGGACGCCAGCCTTTAGAAGAGGGGATTGTTATAAGAATTAATAATATTTAGCTAATTAATAGAAGTAGTAGATACTACTTATATAAATAAATGGGCTGTCTGTTTAGAACATCTTAAAGATAAGAAATATCTATAAGTAATAACCTTATTATAGATAGAAAAAGGTTACTACTACTAGTATAGTGAAGATGATAGAAGTATTTAATATTACTTTATAGTAGAATCTATTATTAGATAATACTATAGAAGTAATATGATAAGATTATAATATTTTAGGAACTATAGTATATAACTGTATAGTTAGTATAATAAGATTATACTAGAGAGCTAGGCTAAGAATATAGTTAAGTAGAGCTTGACTATACTTATTATATTTAGGATTCATTATATAAGAATACTTATTTAGTAATATATATTTAGTTATTTATACTTTATTTTTTATATTATTCTAGATAATAGAATATATACTTTATCTAACTTATTAATAAGTTATCCTTAAATATCTTTTTATTTATAAGAGATATTCCACTATTTACACCTTAGTTACCTACTTCTCTATCTTATTCGGCAGAATCCTACCTCGAACACCGCCCTGGTAAAGAACGGTTGATACGATTTGACAATTATCTTTTAAAAACTTATTATTAAAAATAAGTAGTATACTTATTAAATCTATAATAAAAATATCTTTTTTAAGTAATACTTTTAATACTAACTATATAATTATATTAAAAGATACTATAAATAATTAGCTTGCGAAACTTACTATATAAAGGCCTATAACTTAGAAAATTGCTCTATTCTATAAGATAGATAATATACTAGATATATCAACTATATAATAGAAAATAACTATATTAAGAATCTAATAAAGAAATAAAATATTAAGTATTTTATATTTTTATAAAAATATCTAATACAGACTACTAATATCTAGTAAGTACACTAACAATATATCTATAGTCCTTAATTTTATCTTAAAGTCACTAGGCTTACTTAGACTCTATTAAATATATTTACCACTAAAAATTCTATTCTAGCTAAAGTTATAGTGGCTTTGTTAATTTTCTTAGTAGCTATTCTAGCACTTAAAAAAGCTAAATAAAGCCTTAGAGCTATTATAAAAAAAGTTCTAAAAATCTGCTTAACTATTATTTTTTATAATAAAAGTACCAACAACTATAAATATATAATAAAGCTAGAAAGCCTTAAAACACCTAGTAAGCTTACTATACAGTCTTCTAAAAAGACTATATATAAATATAAGGACTCTATAAACCTAAGATCTAATAAGGTCTTAACCGCTTTTAAGATAAGCTAGAAAGTTATATATAACAAACCCAAGAAACGCCAGGCCTTAGCAAGAATTCTAAAGAAAAATCAGATCCTAGCCTCAGTCTGAACCTTAGTTCAATCTAACTAGCCAATACTAAAAGTGTACACTAATATCAGAGTGTCTTAGAGAAATTATCTAATAATAAATTAAGCCATCTATCTAACTACTATAAGCCTTAACTCTAAAACGCAGATTCCATATCTAAACCTACTAAGTATAAGAATATAATAACCCTAAGATAACAAAACACGGTTAACTTGGACCAGTTTATCTAGAGTTCAAGTAGGGTTTAATAAGGTTTTGGATATCCATATAAAAGACATACAAATCTGAAACAAAATAAAACTTTATTCAAATAAACCCGAAAAAAGCCAAAGATAACTAAAAAAGGTAAAAATAACCAAAACTCTAAATAGATAAGGATTCCAGAAACAGTAAAAGAATCCTGAATAAACAGATATAAATATTAGTAATATCCTTTACTATACAAAAGATATAGAAAGCAATATCAGAATTATTTATAATATTTTTTTTATTTTTTTTACTTCTTTCTACTTTCTCTTCTTTAAATAAATAACTTGCTAAAAGGTTATACACTTAGAATTTCTAATTCTTTAAATAGAATTTTAAACTTTTATTTTTCTATATACTTTATATATATTTTTTAAAACCTTTTTATTTTTCTTTTTAAAAAATATCTTCTTCAAATAAAATTTAAATTAAATAATTAATTAATTCTAAAAACTATATAGATTAGGCTTTTAGAATAAAAGCTATCTTAATTAAAGATAACTTATTAAATCTAATTATTAAAGAAAAACCTCAAAACAATACAAAAAACCTTAAAATACTGGTAATAATTCAATTATTCTGTATTAAAGAATCATTACTTTATATAAAAGCTTATATAACAGCTTATAAAGTATGATATACCTTAAAAGAAATATATAATCCTAAAAAATTTATAATAGAATTTCTTACTTTAAAAAAATTTTTTAATTATAAATTAAATAATTTCTAAACTATAAAAGAATATTTATATTAAATAAAAATCTTTTTAGATAATTTATTATCTAAAAATATTAAGGTTACTTCTTAAATTAAAATCTTATAGATTCTATATAATTTAGAAGAAGAATAGAAATTTTTTATCCAAAATATTATATAAGTATTTAGAAAAGATTTAAATGCTTATACTTTTAATTCTTTATATATAAATCTTATCAATAAAACAAAAGGAAAAACAGTAAAAGAAATATATTCTATAAAAATAAAAAATTAATATAAGAAATAAAATAGCCTTTTTTATATTAATTACAAGAAAACAAACTATATAATTTCTAATTATTATTTTTTTTATATAAAGAAAAAAAACCTACAAACTAGAAAAATCATAAAAATAAAGACAAAATTCAGAAAAATACAAAATATATAAAAAATACAAACAAAAATTCAGATAAAAAAAGAAAACAAGAATTATTAAATACAATTATTGAAGCAGAATCTGAAAAATTAAATAATTCTGACTCAGAAATAAATACTGAAAAAATAAATATCTTACAAGATAATATAACCTTTAATAAAGATATTTTTGACAAAATTGACTTTACAAAGGTAAAAAATCAAACCCCTATACATAAAATATATACATATACTAATTATAATAAAATCATACATATAAATAATAAAACTAATTATTTTCAAAAATAAATTGAATTTATTATTAATACTACTACTACTATTTCTATAATCTATAATTTATCTTATTTTCAAAATTATAAATCAACAAAAAGAATTATACAATAAAGAAAAGCAAAAAATATAAAAAAACTATAGTATTAAAAACTAATATAAAGTTTATTTATATTTTATAAAATATTCTTTATATTCCAGAACTAGGAATAAATATTAGTACTAAGTACTAATAATATTAAAAATAATATCTATATATTTATAAATAAAAAATGTCTTATATATAATAAAAAGAAAAAGAAAGTCCTTACATATATTATATATAAAAAAGACAAGCTTTATAAAATATATATAGATATTCTTTACAAAAAGAATATTAATGATATTTTTATATTAAAAAAAGATAATAATAATATAAAAATATAATATAAAAAACTAGATTATATAAATACTAAACCTTTAAAAAAGATTTTAAGCAATAATAATATAAATAATTCTATATCAGAAATACAAAATATTATTTCTTAATATAAAATTTACAGATAAAAAATCTAGACATTTATTTACAAATATATTAAAAAGAAAACATAAAGCCTTTAAAGCTTTTAAAAAAATAAAAAATATAATTAAAAATCAAAACAATATAAATATAAAAGAATTCTTTTCTAATAATAAGAAAAAATATATAAATAATAATTTTAAAATATTATTTAATAACTGTGGAATAATATATTCAAAAACACCTTTTTATATAAAAGAACCAAATAGTTTAATAGAAAGGATAAATCTTACCCTAATAAATAAAGTAAGAAGTTTTTTATTTACTTCTCAAGTCAATAAAAATCTATGGGGGGAAGCTTTATTAGCTGCCACCTTTATATATAATAGAACTCCACATAAGGCTTTAAATTTCTCGAGAGACGCGGGGGGTATTTGTTCACAGCATTAATCCTCTAGTGCGATGGATAAAAATGCTCATTAGACAGGGTGCATATGTGCATTAAACTGCGGGTCCTCACCGATGAGGGCGGTGAGGGCCCGACTACAAATTTTTCTCGATCTACTGAAGACCGCGACATGATTTTGTCAACGCTACAAAATATGACTGCCAACATCCCGGAGATCATCCTGCTCTGCCAGGATGCAGATTTCATCACCGCTTTCAAAGCGGCCCAGCAAGAGCATTGGCCCGAATTACCATCAAAGCTAACGATCACCCCTATCAACTCGCGCCTAAACCGCCTCGACCCCTCAGTAACATTTGACCTGATTGTCTCACCAGCGAACTCGTATGGCCGTCTAGATGGAGGTTTTGACGACGCCATCTCACTAGCCTTCAGCCCGCGTGATGACTACGGAGCTCTAACGCGCGCAGTGCAGCTGGAGCTTTATGAGAAATGGCGAGGATTCGCGCTGCCAGGCACATGCAAGCTTGTGCAGTTCCCTGAGCCGCTTTTGCAAAATTCCCGGCGCTGTGCCTGGGTGGCTATCTGTCCAACCATGCGAGAGCCAACGAATGTAGTCTGGGACCGGGAGGTTGTCTATGAGAGTATCTGGAGTTTGTTATGTGAGGTCGAGGGGCGTAATCGGGCTTCTGAAGAGAAAATCAATCGTCTCTTGCTGACGCCCCAAGCTGCTGGTATTGGGAAAGTTAGTAAGGAGCGTTGGTCGGCACAGATGGTGCTCGCAATGAAACATTTCGTGGACGCAATCGAAAGGCCGGAACGGTGGAGTCGGATGCAGTGGAATGAGATCATGAAGGATTGTGACGAAGTTGCGACGACATGGAAGACAGAGAATAAATAAACTCGTTCCCAATGCATGGCCCTCGTCGTCTTACGTCGGTATGGAAGATTATGGCTAGCCCCCAGGGCTGAGGCTGTCATGTAACTTCTCTGTTTCCTACATTTTAAGTTTCATGAGAATCTAGGAAGTTTGTGATTTTCGCTTTACGGTAAGTTGCATAATTAGCTTGACAATCGAATAAGTGTCACGGACCTGGATCCGTCTCGTTCGTGATTAGCTCGTAGACGTTGGTGTAGAGTACTCTCAGTAGCTCACGACACAAGTTAGAAGAGGTCCTCTCGTGATACGTATATCTTAAGATGGTTTACCTTGCTGATCTCAAAGTAATAATTAAGTAGTATAAGTAAACACAATAGTAAACAAGTAGGGATTAATAAAGATTTAAGCAGAGTAACTTAGATTAAAGAACTATAAAGATTAAATATATAATAATAAGCTTCTTTATATATCTAGTCTCTAGTGTTCTATATGTCATATACTATCTATTACTTATAATAAATAATAGATAATATAAAACCTTCATCGCCGGGAAAATCAAAAATCAATCTTTTGAAATTCAATGCTACTTGAAGGTATCCAGGGCTTCGCTATGGCCTCTGGACCCCCCAATATCGACAACACCCCCCTAGACCCAGGGGGGCAGGCGCCAGGCCTGGTGAACCCCGTAGGGGCCTATATAGGCACCCCAGCGGGGGCAGCACTGCCAGCGCCCCCTGAGGCTATTATAATGGTCCCCCAGAGCGAGGGCTTCATGCCTAACCTAGGAATCGAACCTAGAGAGCTATTTCCCCCCCCAAATGGCATACAACACCCCCAGGAAGCCCCTAAAGCTCTAGAGAAGAGGCGACAGGACCACAGCCCTGATAGAGTAGAGAGAGCCTCTATGAAGGCCCTAATTGGCCTAGTCTATAAAGATATAGAACAGGCCTTACTAGACCACTTTATAAGCAGCAATAGTGCGCTATATGTAGAGATAGCCGCTATGAAGGCCTATATAGCCTCCTTGGTAAAGGCTATGGAGCAGCGCCTCATAGACTAGTTAGGCGCTCTGGAGTGCTATTTTTCAATTCTAGAAGCTTAACAGGCTTCTTTAAACGCCCTAAACCACCCTTTAAAGCCCTTATTATCAAGGGATGACCGCCAGGGCCTATAATAGCCTCTACTATCCTAGAAGAAGACGTTCGTGAAGATCATCTATAGCCTCTAAGCTAACCTGAATAGGGCCGCTAAGCCCATAGAGCTACGCAGAGCCTCACCCCTGATATTAAAACTATCCTTTAGGATAAAGCCCGCAGCAGCCTCCTAATAGGCTGATATAACAGCTAATAATGCCTAAAAGTGATAAATCATTACCAAAAAACAGGCTTATTCCCTAAACCAGCCTCTAAAAGTCTAAATAGATCTAAGGAGTCTAAAGCTAATTTATAAAAGTAATAAAAAAGACTATAGACTTATATTTAAATATAAAAATAGCTGCACCACCTTTAGAAAGCCTAAAGCTAATATTATATTATAGCTTAACTACTATCTGGTCTAGATAGACTTTCTAAACTTTACTAGGATAATAGATACTAACTATACTAAATTAAGGGCTATCTTAGCTTTATTAAATCAAGAAAGCATTATAGACTTACTTTTATCAGTCTATAAAGACTTATTAATAACTACTTGCCATTAGATTGACCCTATAGTTATCTCAGTGGAAACAGACCAATAATAGTATAAGATTAAGATATATATAGTGTCAATAGCCTGTTATAACACCTTAAGACTAGATCTAGCTAGAAAAGAAATTGAATTAGAAAGCATATATACCCTAATAAGAGATCCTATCTAGATTAAATCTATAATAGCTATCTAGACTAATAAGCAGTATTTCTCTACTATTATTATAATAGTATTTATTTATTTTTTATTTTTTATTTATTTATTTATTTAATCAAATTTAACGTCTATACCGAGCCCTAGGCTATGACAGACAGCGATTCGTGTGGATTAGGCCTGCTTATAGAGGTTGCCCCCTATAAGCCAGTGCCTCTACCCCTATTGGATCCAGGCTTTCAAGGTATCTTGCACTTTCCTCGCCCTATGCCGCTTATATACACAGGATGATTTAGGGGCTTATAGTAGGTGACAATCACTACTCCCTTCTTATAGCTACTAACGTTTAGATGTTGTCTATAATAATGGGCTGTCTCTGCTTACTATCCTTTCCCCTCTTACTCCCCTTCATCCAGGGCCTTAATACCCTAATTATCAGTTTTATAGACCTGTTCTTAGGCCTGTTAATTATCCTCTCACTTCTTAATAGTCTCTATAAATATTAGCAGCGCTATAGTGGCCTTTAGATCCTAAAATAGATATGCTTCAGGGCACTGTTTCTTATCCTATAAGGCCTCTACTCTTATTTTGGCCAAGCTAGTATATAGTTTTTCCTGCTAATAGCACCACTGCTAGTAACTTATAAGAAGGTATCTTACTATTTTAGTCCTTTTAGAGCATCTTAAGCAGTTAGAGAAGTCTTAGGCCTTAATATAGTATAAATAGGCCTTAATTAGTGTATAGTTAGTCTTGAACTGATAATATCGCTATATTAGATATTTAAGGATGTTCGCCAATATTAGGTCAAGCTTCTATCTCTAAGAGGGATAGTAGGTCTAGCTTACCTGCTGGACATATTTTACAAGCTTTATAGTAAATCAGTTAGCCCTAACAGCTCTATAAGCTTTAGTATAGATCTATTAAGTATATACTAGTAAAATATTTAAGTATTTATCTATTCAGGGCTTTCTTATAGCTTTCTTAGTGGCTTTATTAGCTTTTTCATTATTTAGGACCTCTTTATAGCCTGGCATCTAGTATATAGTAACTCTATAGCCAGTGGCCTGCAGTTCTTTAGCTAAATCTTGTGTCCATAGCGCCAAGGCTTAGCTAGGGCCTGGCTAGGTATACTAAAGCCTGTTTATAGCAGTTTAAGCATTAAGAAATACTTTAATTAGTTCTATAAGGTTCTCTGCCAGTGTCTATTCTAAGGCTTTTATCATCTCTATTAGTTCTGTATTAAAGACCTTGAAGCCTATACTGAAAAAAGCTAGATATGTCTTTTAAGGGCCATAAAGTGGCTTATAGGCTACTACAGTGTCTATCTGTTAATTATTAAGCTTGGAACCATCTAAGTATAGATTAGTGTTCTCTATCCTGCTTAGAGGGTCTAAGGCTAATTATATAGTAGTTTCAGGGGTGTATATCCTAAAATCTAGTGGTATAGATCTATTACCAGGCTTTATTATACGTTTAGAGCCTTAAGAGAAGTCAGTGGTCAAGGCCTCTTATAGCCTGTAGGTTAGGCCTATACCTAGCTTCTAGAGATCTTAGCAGGTTAGTGTTGCCTAAGCTTGGTTTTCTAGTAGCTACTTTCTAGACTGTATATGGGTATCTTTTTTTTTAAGTGTTATAGGGAGTATTTTTACTGCTAGATGTCCTTAGGGAAGTCCTAGAAGTCTTAGAGTATACTGCTGTTATTTATTATCTAATAAGGCCTCTGCTAGTTCTAAAGCTGTCTTTCTTATAAGTGGTCTTAATAAGATAGACTTTAGTATGCCTATAACTGTCTGGGTCTAGTTATTAATTAGGCCTTATAGTCTTTTTAGGCAGTTCTTTTGCCTATGCCACTAAAGCTTAGCCCTGTAGAGTACTATTAACTGTGTGGTGGCCTTTTAGATTTGCTATACCAGGCCTAGGAGGAGCCTTTGGGCTTTGTATAGTGCCCGTACTTATCTTTTAGTATTTTGATCTTTTTGTAGGCGGTACTTATAGTGGGCTTTGAGAGTAAGTTTTAGATCTAGTAAGATCTCTAACCACTAGATAACTGTTAGAGAGAATACTATTAAAATATTTTCTATCTGTACTCTAACTTTCTAGACCTGATTTTTATGTTCCCTGCTAGTGGCTCTAGAGAATAAGATGGCCTTTATCTTTTTAGGGTTGAGTTTGATGCTATTTGCTAGTCTTTACTTAATAGCAGCTTTTATTACTGTCTCTAGCTGTCTGTAGATCTCAGAGACTGAGCTTCTCTAGGCTATCAGGCCTATGTTATCGGTATAGGATAGGGCCTTGATCCCTGGTATCTGCTATTTTATAGTCTGAAATATATCCTGGATATAGATAAGAAAAAGGATTAAGGAGATTAGTGAGCCCTGAGATAAGCCTGATTTAATAGGTTGTTTAGGGGCTTTGTAACTGTTAATTACTAGGCTAACCTTTCTATCTATAAGGAAGGATAAGGTCTATCTTATAAGGTCGTTATTGAGGCTTGCTGCCTCTATAGCCTCACTAAGCTTATAAAGATCAATATAGTCAAAGGCTCCTATAATATCGATAAAGATAGTGTTTATGAGAAGCTTCTAAGCCTATCCCTCATGCATGGTTTGTATGAGGCAGGCCACCGCGTTGATAGCTCCACAGCCCCGCCTGTACCTTATTTACCTAGGGTATAATGTCTCCTGAGCCTTATACTAGTCCGCTATAAGGTCTACAGCCAGCTTCTTAATAACCTTGTCTAGGTAGCTAAGTAAGCTTATCACCCTCTAAGCCTTTACCTAGATGTAATTAGGCTTCTCTAGTTTCTGAAGTAAGATGTCTTTAGCGGTCTTCTAAGCCTCTAGATATATTCCAAGCCTAAAGCACTACCTAGCCATCTCTATAATTTGGGGTGAGTCTAGTGCCCAGAGTAGCTGGTATACTTTAAAATTAAGCCTATTGGCCTCTAGAGCTTTCTTGGTGCTCTAGCTGAACAGGGCCTGATATATCTGCTCTGGCGTTATAAATATGTGGACCTGTCTATCTAGTAACTCTTTAGAAGGGGAGCTATAGAGGGCATTAGGAAATACTATTTCCCTGATTAGGGCTTCTTTATTGGCTATGGTAGTGGCTGGGAGAGCCCTTTAGTCTAGGCTTTGGAGTGTTGGTATAGTGGGGTTACTTAGTAGCTTAGTGTACTATAGGGCTATCTAACACTTATTAGGATCCTCTGAGGAAAGCTTTTTTAGATTATCCCTAGGGAGGTCGTCTGTAGGAGCTATCCTATCCTTAGATAGATCTCCTAGGCTGTTTCTCCTCGGGGACGGGTCCTCTCTAGGGTTGTTGGGAAAAGGGTTCTTATTAGAGATAGAACCTTTTTTTCTTTCTTCTTTTCCCCTAGGACCTCTCTCCATGAGGAAGGCCTCTTAATAGGTCCTTTTAGCGGCCCTTATTTCTTGGTAATAAGCTGTTCTTGTAGCCTTGAATTCGGTGTTAATACAGGTATAGGCCTGTTACCGCTTGTAGGCTGCAGCTTATAAGCTCTGGGCTTGCTGTAGCTCTGGTTTCTATCACTGCTTAGAGCGTGTATAAAGCTGTACTACTTTAGTATGCTTATTGAGTATGCTGGTTAGAGTGTTTTATACCTAATTGGCCTCTCTAGTAAGGTCTTCCTTAGTGCATTGATCACTAAGAGAGGGGTGGCCTACAGCCTTTAAGGCCTAGGCTGCTGTGGCCAGTTTCAGGGCTTTTTGGTTTACCTATAGGGCTTCTATCTGCTACCTAGTAATCTCCCTAGAGATGCCCTCTGGGGAGGGTTTTTTTAGGGCTTCCCAGGCTAGGACGATAAACTCGTGGTTAGATGTTGTAGGCTTATCCTTATCTACCTCCTAGGCTTGCAGAGGCCCTAGGGTTAATAAGGATAATGCTAAATTAATAATTGATACCCCCTTAGTCTTTTTATAGTGTGTGGCCTTTTCTAGTAGGTTATTAATATATAATAAGTGCCGCTCTATAAGCTGTTCTAGGGGCTTAATGTTAACCTGGCCTTTGGCCAGTAGATTCTATAAGGGGCTATAAGTGTTGAAATTATCTACTAATAGGTATCTATCTTTTATAAGTGAGGTCCAGTCTGTGTTTTTAATAGCCTGGTGTTGCTTGGGAGAGGCTCTCTGCCACTGGTAATTAGCCTTAATCTATATATTATAGCAGTTGACTATTCTGGTGTGTTGGGGGGCATATCTGTTAATTATTAGTGCTTTCTATATATCTAGGGCCTGTAAATAAAGATGTTCTACTAAATTAGTACAGTTCTTGACCCTAACTACTTCTATAAAGTTTTTTTAGATAGTTATAAGCATCTATTGATCCTGCTTCTTTTTCTCTATTATTATTATTATTATTTAATCAAATTTAACGTCTATACCGAGCCCTAGGCTATGACAGACAGCGGTTCGTAT
>JAMAGJ010000046.1:0-24663 GCA_023626115.1 Talaromyces sp. PX2406 | reverse complement strand
TCCTCTTTCCCTTCTCATGTTTGGTTTTCTCGTTGCAGAGTACTCTTAGAGGATAGGAATTGACTCGTCGTCACAAAAGGAGTACTATGATAACTACCTAGAGAAGCTAAGACTACTAAAATACCTCTAGGAATGGTTAAAGGTAGTAGAGGAGGATAGATTTATACTAGATAGGAAAGATGATAGCATACTTGAGGGTAAGTATAGCCTAGAAGGGGGGATAGTGTGATAGTTCTAACCCAGGTCTTAGGAACCAGCAGTAGCGGTCTAAAGCACTACCAGGGAAAGGGAACTGAGAGTGGTACTGAGATGGGTATAACCTCATATAGAATTATAAAGAGAATAGACTGGTGTATACAAAGGAATATTTCTTATATAATTAGCGGGGGAGGTTTTTTCTCTTTTTCTTTCCTTTCTCATGTTTGGTTTTCTCGTTGCAGAGTACTCTTAGAGGATAGGAATCGACTCGTCGTCACATAAACTAATATATTATTTCAATAGTAGTATCAAATATCTCTAGTCTAAATTTAAACTACTACCTCTACTTGATTACAGGCGTGGGGAGTATAGGCAATAACAAAAATGCCCTTACTCCCATTTGCCTAGCACGGCGCTAGCAATTGCTAACAAAATTAAATGCCCCTACTAGTACGGGCATTATCCATTGAGATAGGGGGGAAAAGCTTGAGGAGGTGATCACTGATCAGCACTCGAGTAAGGAAGACTTGCACATGTGGATTTTGTTATAACGTCTTCTATACTAGTATACTATATAGTAGGGAGATGTATTTAGACCTGGCTTCAAATTAGTGGGGGTTTCTGGCCGGGAGGCCGCTAGGTTACGGTAGATGACGGCCCATTTTCTGCCAGTAGAATATTAGATTTCTCTTAGAATTTAGTATATTATATATCTATTAGAATTTTTATATTTCTATTTCTTTTCCGAGCGCTCTGTATTTACTATGTTTGCATTATTAGGTCATATAACTGATGACGTATTTCACGACCCCCGTGGGCCACCCGAGCCAGCCGGGCCACCCTCTCAATTTTCTCCCACTTTCTACCCTATACAAGTTTGAAAATCGCACCAACACAGTAACATGCCTTGAAAAGCTGCAAAAATCCCTTTAAATAATGAAGGAAGATTTTAGCTTGTTATAGATCTGGCACCACGGGTTAGGGTTGATGCCCTTCCTGCCTGAGGCCTCTTTGTGCCTGAGGCTCCCACCCAGCTCCGAGGCAGCTCCTACCCTGGGGGATAGCCTCAGCCTCAGCCCTAGCCGTCACATCACGCCTGGTGTGCTATCTCTTCCTTCCCCTTCCTCACACTCTTCCATCCAACTCCCCATGCGAAAACAAACTGCGCACAGGATAGTGCGGCATTCAAATAGAAAACATGGCCTATACTCTTCGAGTACGCCATCAAGACTGCCGGCAGGTCTTGCGCCGACACAACTTGGCGAAACCCGGTTGCCCCGGCCGCAATGACTGCTTCGACATTCACAGAGGGGGCGTACTTGGGGATCTTCGCCCTAATGCCCTGGGCGAATATAACTTCCGCTACGGACAGGAAGATGGCACCGCCAAAGGTTTGGGCACAGGTCATCATGGCCATGGCAGTGGAGATATCATCGCCCTTGACCGCGTTTTGGATGGCAACCATGGGCTGGATAGGTATTAGTATATTGAAGGAGGAGGACAAAGAATGTAAAACTCACTACTTGAGAGATGGCACCTCGACCAAATCCTACCAGTGATTCGTAGCCGGCCCACCTGGGCACCGAGGTAGTGGGTGACAAGGTGGAGAGCAGCCCGTTTCCCACGGCATCTAGAATAGCTCCGAGAACTCCCCATGGAAGATAGTAACCTAGCTTTGAGGCTATTGATACTGATTAGCTTACTCAAGGAGGATAAGAGAAAATGGGAGACACTCACTCAGCACCCCGGATACCACGGCCATGACCAACTGGCATAGGATGTTTGGCAACAAGTCGACGCCGCTTACAATGGCGGTCTTGTCCCGAACGGACTGGAAGTAGATGGGCAAGTAGTATGAGAGAGCCATCGTAAATCCAAAGATCATCATCGATAGTAGACTGCTGGATAAGACAATCTTATTGCAGACTAAATGACCCGGAATCATTGCCTCAACGCCCACTTGCCGTTCCCACAAGGCAAAGACCACAAAAGTCGCGACTGACCCGCAGAACAGGCCAATAACTGTCGCACTGTTCCACGAGTAGCCATTACCACCATACTGGAGCGCCAGAAGAAGCATGATCGAGGCCGGCGCGAACAGAACAAACCCAATTAAGTCGAATTTCTGCAAGAAGACCGAGCGTAGGATCTCGCGGGCGGGTTGTTTTGGCTTTTGGTCTGGGACGCGTGTGAAGAGGAGCAGGGCACCAACCAATGCCCCGATGGGGAGGTTCATATAAAAGCCTAAAAGGGGGTCAGTAGTGCTTCTTTGACGAGATAATATCATTATAGGTTGCGAACACTTACACCATCGCCAAGTCGAGTAACTCGTAAAAGCTCCACCAACCAGTGGCCCTCCAACTAAGCCCAGTTGGCCAACTGCGAAAAGTGTTTCAGCCTTACGGAAAAATCAATTTTTGGCGAGCACCTTACCTCCCATGATGATCCCAATCATCCCCGGTCTCTCATTAATCGGCACTGCACCGGCCAGGATATTCAATGCCCCGTTCATCATGCCCGATGACCCCATTCCTGCAATCGCGCGGCCCACGATGAGCATTTTGGAACAGTTGGCTACCCCACAAATCAAGGAGCCCAGTTCGAATATACTGAAAAAGGAGAGGAATATCCACTTCGATGAAAAGTAGGTGTAGAATTTCCCGGTCAGCGGCTGGAGAGTGGCACTAGAGAGTGAGTGATAGCGGTCGTGAGCCATTTTCATTCTGCATTTCTCTGGATTGCATTGCATTCCACCATACCTGGAGATTGTATACGCGCTCCCATACCATGCAACATCATCGAGCGAGTTAAATTGATTGGTAATTTTTGGAATGGCCTGTCCACATCAGTCCAAAATTTCACATCCTAGTCTTGGAATGATGGTCATACGGTCGAAATAATCGACATATCCAACAGCATCAAAAACACGACAAGCGTGATACCTGCAATAACCATCACCAGTGCTGTTCCCTCCACCCATTCTGGCTCGTACTCGTCGCTTTGATTGGAATTCTCTGCATTCGGATCGTGGTCCCACGGGCTGGGTTCGGATTTCAGAAGATGTGGCTGGCTGTCTTCGCTCATGCTGGCGGCGTGGTGGAGCTTGGATGGCCGTTTTCAATCCAAGTTTATGCTAAACCGCCGTTATATTTCAATTGGTATTGCATTGAATGCTGTAGACTGAAGTTAGAGTTTGAATTGTTTAAGTATGGGGAGGGGAACATGGTGTTGGGTGCTGCCGTCCCCGAACGCCGCTCTTTCCGTTCCATTCCCGTTTGAACGCCGTGCCTCCTGTGGCAACTCACCGGTTGGACAATGAATGATATTTCATTTCATTCAATGTTAATGGATTTCTTTAAACTTGAATGTATAGAGCTGGGGTCTGTACTCATATATATGTATCTATCTATATCTGAATTCTTAATCAAACGCGACTGGTAGAGAAGATATTAAAAGAAGTAGATATACAAATTCTGTTCAACAACATTTGAAGTAAGACATTTATATATGCTATATAGTACGGGCATCTTTATATTTTATGGATATCCATGGATACATGTACCCTGAGGTCTGCGTCTTCAATATCAATTCGACATAGATATCTAACATTGAAACATTAGAGGATCCATATCCAAGATCTAGGCAACATTCAATGTTTTAAATAAACCTTTTGAAATGTTGCACAGATATGATTTGATATCCATTGGAGCAGATATGAGTAACGATCTACTAAACATCGACCGGCATTATATGAACCCTCTGGTCCCAACCCCTTCCATAAACCACGCCATCTCTGGCCAGTCCATAAAGCTATCCAGATCACCCATCTCTATACTCGACAATAATGGCTCGCCTGAGCTTTGGTCGGCTACCACCTGCGGGCATTCTGGTAATCGTACTGCCCACTCACTCCGAAGCTTCTGCATCATCATGCCCAATTTACTGAACGGATCGCAATACGCCCCCTCACTGCGCATCCCAACTGCATCTGCCACCTGGCCCATGCGCGTGGCAATCTGCTCTGAAATGACAAGTATGTCCGCCGTGCCTTTCACCGCGCTCTTATCCCATCCTGGGTAGTCCAAGGTCGATAGGCGGAAGAGGGTCACCAAGCCGTGCGACACCTGTGTAAGATAAGGGAGCGCCAGGGACGTGTATCCAGCTAGGGGGATTGTGAGAAATAGATCAAAAAACCGTTTCACCACGCGAAGACAGGTGTAAAGGTGATCAAGTCGCTGGGGGCTAAATTCTTCGTCTGAAAGGGGCTTAACCAGGGCGGCCTCATAAAGACTAAGCTCAGTATCGTAAAAATGAAAGAGAATGGGCTCTAGGACCGGTTAAGTAAGTAGCTGTAAACAAAATATCTTCAATTGCCAGGGATCTGCATACTGTTGTCAGCAAGTTGAATGGGGATCTCAGCTTTAATCGTCTCCAACCGTGACTGGAGTGCCTTGAGATGGAAGGCGGCTAGGTTTTGCGCCGTATTGACGCCATACAGGCCCTCACTCCAGGTGCCGTGAAGAATCTGGTCCGCGAGAAGTCGGGTGCGCGTGAACTGGACTAGCACCCCATCACCAGACGATTCTTCACTGTGCGCTAAGACATCAAGACATTCCTTCATATGCGGGGTCCATTGTAGTGGATCCATTCGACCTAGGAACTGCGCGATTCTGTACTAGACCTGTCAATTCGATGCTCAATCTCTTTGCTAGGTATGGACTATTACATTGAAGTCAGCACAAAGCAGCTCAATACTGCTCGGCGTTCATTCATCGTGCGCAGAGTTGAAATCGATGCTTTCAAACCCGGCATATGGCCGACGGCATTGGAGTTCGAGACTGTCATGCTAAGATCCGGAGGCGCGGGCTTGTTGAGACCCAGCTCGACGACCAGCCCGATCGCCATTTGGGAATAAATACAGAGCGATGACTTTTGCGGCTGGCTGTGCAACGTGACCCTGGTGGATAGTCAGCGAGGAAGAGAGAGAACTTCAGCAAACCCCATGTCATTCAACCACCATGAGAGGTGAGCACACCATACCATGCAAGATAGACCAACACTCCCTGCAATAGATCCAGGGACTTATCGCAGTCAACCAGCAGCCGCTTCCCCGCCAACTCCCGGATCCTTACACACAAGGCTGTTTGACGTGCTGTACGCTTACTTTCCACAGCTGTAATACAACGCCACAGAAAAGGAGACTGTCGTTTCAGATCACGAGCGGTTGTTGTGGCTGGTATGTGGATCAAGGGGAGGAACTGCAGCCGTTGAGTTCGAAAAGTATGGAGAGACTCTTCCTCACATGCTAATGTTTCTTCATCTTCTCTTTCTGATTCGACTTCAGTTTGCCCCATCCCCTGTGGCTCAGTCTGTCCCCGAACCGGCGTTGGCAGCTCCGTCCGACCGCCGGACGAGGCCAGTAGCGACATCAAGCCATCCAGTTTCCGTTCCAGCTGAACCGACCTGGACATGGTTTGGGGCTGGGTCTTGCGACGTCCCGGAGGAACGCGGCATTCTTTGTTCAAACGATGACATCTGTGAACAATATCAGATTAGAATACATCCCCCAATGAGTTCCCATCTCGATGCATGGATAGTCTTCCTCCGCACGGAGTGGGTCCACTCACCTCTCACAACGGCCGCCACCACCGCTCCGGGGGACGCAACGACACTTGGCACGAGCACAGGTGCCACAGGCATTTCCATAAGGTAGAGGCGCGCGCACGGTGGATTCCATCTTGGCCGATCATCTGCTTAGTGATCTTAGCTGAGTGGAAGAGGAAGACAGAACAGGAACAGGAAGAGGAACGGGAACATGAAGAGGGACAGGGATCGGAAGCGGCATTCGACGAACGCCGCTCGAACTCGGGCTCCACCTAATCAGCCCCTACTCACCCCTTTCAACCTCGAATCAGTCCTTTTGTAGCTGATTCGCCTTGGGATTAGACGGAGAAGTGGTCCCGTTTATGTTTTGTCCGATGGCCCGAAATGTTGCATAGGAGGATTATAGATCTTCATGTCCGCTAGAGTCTGAACGGACTCGGCTTGCAGTCAGCGTCAGAGTTAGTTGTGCCAGTGGGAGAAATTCCTATACAAAATATCCTCCTCGTCCCCAATTCGGCAATTTTGAAGACATCCCAATTCACTCACGAAAATGTCGAAGACACGCGACCTATCTTCCTATAGCGAGTCCAGCCTTGAGAATGGTACGCAGCCTTCTGATCGAGATGAGTCGGAAACAAATACCACGGAAGATACGAGTCCGGCTGTCACCTCGGCCCCCAAGAAGCAGGGTACCAAAGCTTGGTTGGCGTTAGCTGGCGGTGTCTTAGGCATGTTTGCTTCCTTTGGTTGGGTCAACTGTGTTGCCGTTTTCCAGGCCGAATATGAGCTGAACCAACTTCGGGATTATTCGAGTTCCCAAGTGGGATGGATATCCTCAGTACTATGTATGTTTCTCCCTCGGTATCAACGAGTAGCGTGTTTAACCATAAGGTGAACTGACATCTCCAATGTAGTTTTCTTCATGCTCGGGATGTCACCCGCCCGTAGCTGGACGACTGTATGATGGCTATGGACCACGTCTTCCGATCATGATCGGCAGCTTTTTGCATGTCTTCGGCCTCATGATGACCAGTCTGTCAACCAAATACTATCAATTCATCTTGAGTCAGTCTGTGTGTTCTGGGATTGGAACGTCGTTAATCATCACTCCATCCATGACCGCCGTAAGTGTTGCTCCAGCCCCCCTGGTCGCTGCCACTCTTTACCAGGCAGAAAACTTACACGCATTATTTTGCAGCCGATGACCTACTTCCACGATCGCCGCGCGCTGGCTGGTGGATTGGCCATCGCCGGCTCCTCTTTGGGTGGTGTCATTTTCCCATTCATGGTGAACCACCTACTATCCGACATTGGATTTTGCCTGGACCATGCGTACCTGCGCATTTCTAATCCTCGGTCTGTTCCTCATCACCTGGACGTTGATTTCGTCAAATGTCACACACACACCAAAGAAGTTCAAGCTTAGTGACTATCTCAACCCGTTACGGGAATATAACTTCCAGCTCATGTGCATAGGTAGCTTCTTCGCGTATTGTACGTCACCTGCGCTCACCCTTCTCTGACTAATTTCGCGAATTAATTTTTGCAGGGGGCATGTTTGTTCCGTACGTTTACGTGGTGATATCCTCAATTCACTATGGTATGTCGGTCCAGATGGGATACAATCTCATTCCCATTCAAAATGGCGTTAGGTAAGAGAAGCGGAGAGAAGAAAACAACAAGATGTCTCTACTTCATGAATCAGAAATTTAACAGGGTTGATATCTTAGTTTCTTCGGCCGAACCATCCCCCAAATCTGGGCACGCAAATACGGGCAATTTAACGTCTTTATCATTGCCATGATCGCATCCCTTATCGTCGTACTGGGTTCATGGCTTCCCTCGCGCGGCAATGCCGCTCTCATCGTCTTCACAATCCTTTTTGGGTTTGCTTCGGGTACAACTATTGGACTGGGGCCCATTATTGCGATGTCCTTGTCCCCGCCCGCTGAGGTGGGATATCGGACGGGCACCGTCTTCGCAGTGGCTGGTCTGGGTGCCTTGACCAGTCCCCCGATTGCCGGCGCCCTGATCGCCCGCGCGACTACGTGTATGCAGCTGTCTTCAGCGGAGCAGCGTATGCGGTGTCGACCGTGGTGATGATCATACTACGAGCGCGCATTGGAGGATGGGGTCTGACTACCAACGTATAGTGGGCATTTTGGGAACACCACAGTGTGAGGGGTGGGGCTGCATTACTCTGTCTTAGCAATGTATCAGAACGGGCCAATTCCAGCTCAATATGCATCAAAACTAGAAGAGAAGGGAGTCAGGAGATGGGGTGTATATTGCACTTGTGAAAAAAGAATATTGGTGTTTGTTTCCAATGTTCAATAGGGTCTCGAGTCGCTCTCAGTTTCTCTGTATAATTTCCCAGTGATAGGAATATCAATTAAATACCGTCCAAAGGAACGAAATTCTTGAAAATAGAAGAGGAAACAAGTGATAAGCTACAAATCATGATGGGTCCAATGCAGAAAACCACGCGATTCTATAGGTGCATTCCTTATAGTCAAGATTGACAGACAAAAAAAAACAGAATAGAAAAGAAAAGAAAAAGAAAAAGAAATGGGAAACACAAATTGGAAAGGCTCCTAAAATAACATTGAATAATCAACCAGAACTATTCAATAAAACTAAGCACAGTTCCAAATCGGATACACTAGCTTATACCCCGACGTCTGTCCCTTGCACACTGCAGCAACGCCATCAATCACACCGGACAAGCCACCAGTTTCCTCCTGGAATGGATGGGTGACAAGTTCGCCCTTAGCCAGGATTGCCTCGGCCTCCGTATACCACCGCTCGGCCGATCGTCGGTCGTCTGGCCAGGCCGGGAAGTTGTACGGGGCATCCCAGCCGATCGCGCGTCCGAACATCGTGAACATAAATAGCTAGTCTGGTCGAATACTTCGGCGAGTGTGTTTGTTCAAGGGGAAAGGGTCCAGCGACACGTATCGGCCACCGGCACTCCCAATAGCCTCATAGCAAATCTGCATCGAGTCAGTTGAGCTAATGCAGTCTAAGGCAAAGGCCAGTTGGTTGTTGGTGTAGTCGCGCAGGTCGGAACCACAGGTGGGCGAGCGGTAGTCAAAGGTCGCCGCCGCGCCCAGCTGTTGGAGGCGGTTGAAGTTGTGTGGGGAGCTGGTGGTAATGGGAACGAACCCGGCCCTACGGGGATTGTCAACAATTTCAACACAATATTTATTTCAAAGATGACATATAGACTTGCCGTCGCAGCTCCTGTATGACCAGCGTTGCCGTCGCCGTACCCCCACCGTACACCAGTACGTAGGTTGGAGACTTGTTCGTGCAGTTCGTCTCAGACCCAGCTCCCAGCCGGGGCACGTTGAGGCCATTGTAAAGTGCCCCTCCCGTGGTGGCCATACCAGATGGCAGCGTCGCTGCCTCCGGAAAAGTCATGGAGTCCGGGATACAGAGAACAAGCGACGCGGGCACAGCGACGTACTCAGCATAGGCGCCATTATCGCGCCGGTCCGGGTTGTTGCCGAACACACAACCGCACACGCGTTTTCCCAAGGCAAGTCGGGGGGAGGACGAGTCAACTCCCTCGCCCAGGGCAACGACCTCGCCGGCAAAGTCAACTCCAGCTGTCGCGCCAGGGCTGGGCGACATGTCGACTGATTTGGCGTCATAGGGATTCAGTGCAACACAAGCCACCCGCACCTGCACCTCATCGGCGCCCAACTGGGGTTAACGGGTGCCCAGTCTCCAGTATAAACTTGCTGAGACTGGCCACCTTCAGAGCCTGCTGAGAAGTCGGTAACCCGTTCATGGGGGGTATGTATGTCGAAGAGAGGGTTTTCCCTTTTGGAGTGGTCTGCACTCGATAATAATTCGTTGGTCTACGGGTTTTGCCAGACACGATGTTGTTCAAATAGCTTTGATCCTGTGTTCAAAGAATGCATGTTTTTTTGTCATAATTAAGCTATAAAATCACAATACCGTTGACCAGAGGAATGTTAACTGATTGGATCGCGAGTCCGGATGGACGGACTTGTGATGGGCTTCATATTAGACCCCCGATGGCTGCTTTTTGTCTGCTCCGATCAGAGTATTGAATGCATGCGGTTTTTTTTTTTTTTTTTTTTTCAGCACGTATAAGCTATCTTTGCTAGTAAATACTTCCAAGGTTCATATGAACAAAACGTAGTAATTTCGTAACACGCTAGATCTGCCCAGGTGAGAGTGGCTTTGTTTCCGCACGGAGTCTGCCTACTATGTGCATTGTCCGAAGCAAGCATCTGAAGAGGGAATGCCAAAGCAATGAAAAGACCGGGAAGAAATGTATACATAGGAACCACACGTTATCTACTGATAGGAATTGATTTTCTTTTTTATTCATTCCCTTTGCATATCGTATTAGCATCTTATTTCCACCTCAGGGCCAGATCAACATCTCCAACACCATTAAACAGCAATATGGTAGCCATCGCTCTGGTGCAGCAATTCATCGGCCTGGAGCAGGAACAGCAGGATGGTGGGATGAAGACTCGATATATCAGCGCTGTAGCTGGTTCAGTGATTCTATTTGCCAGTGCATTCGCGTTTGGCCTCATGAGGCGATCGAAAGATTTCACCACCGACCAAGGCAAGCGCATCACAGAGATCCCTGCTGACTCGCGCATGTCCAAATTTCTTCGCAGGTGAGTATTGATGAAGGGACTTCTGGAATAGTTGATGCTGATTGAAGAGGAACCCAACAGTCGTGAATTATCCCAACAAGGAGAGGATGCCGCCGGTACTGAGCCCTACCTCATTCGCAGTGGTCCCTACCGGGAGCTGGTCATCAGTCAGCCTGACCAGATCCATGAGTTCTATCAGCATGACAGCAAAAAACACACAAAGCCTCGCAATCTGAATCTAGGTGAGCTTTTTGGCCGTTTCATGGGCCAATGTGTCGGGGCGGAATATGGTGACCACTGGCGCACGATCCGCAACCACTTCGACCCTCCATTTGCCTTCCACCCGGTCACCCTGTGTATTCCTAGGTTCAGACGAGAAATCGACGCCTGGCTAGAGAACAAGGTCCACAATGTGGCGGGCAATGAGCTGAATAGCAAGGTTGACTTCAGGTTTCTGGTCTTTAAGCTGCTATCACTGCATCTGTATGAAGATGCCTTTGACGATCGAGTAGGCTCTTCCTTTTCTCTTAATTTAGCTTGAGACTAACTGACTACAGTCGTACTGGACCCTGCTTGAACTAAACGACCAGTATGATGGGATCGTAGTGGACATCCTAACTAGCAAGCATCCCGACTCGAAGCTGTACAATCTGTTTCCCTCGGGACCCTACAAACGACTGCAGGAATTCCAAATCAAGTGGCGACACTTCAATAGCTTGCTAATTGAGAATGCGCGCACTGTGAGCATCTTTCATCCCTATTACCGAGTCACAAATATCTGGCGTTGACCAGGAAATTCACTCACTAGGGAGGCTGGGCGTGTCCCGTGGAGGTGATCTACCGTGGAGTCGATCCACAAGAGGATTTCACCGAAGACGCTGTACGTATATGTCGAGAAGGCTATAAGTATATTGGGAAATTTCTTCTTACTGATGGGTCCATTTTCTCAGTTTCTGGCGACAATGACGGAGATTCTGTTCGCCAACGTGAATATCAGTGCCGAGGTCTTCCGCACCATCTTCACGAACCTAGCAGGAAAAACCTCCATCCAGACCGCGCTACATAAAGAGGTACAGGAATGGAAATCCAAGCCCGATTTTGACATCTCCAAGTATCTGGCAAAACAAGATACCCTGCTCAATCGCGTTCTGATGGAAGGCATGCGTATCTCTCCAGCTTTCTGTCCGTTTCTTTCCCCGTTTGATTGCAATGAATGTGCCTACTAATACAAATAAACAGGGTTCTCGATGCCTGAATCCACCGCCGAGGCCAAGAAGATTGGCCAATACAATATCCCTGCCGGCACTCCCGTGGTTATCGACACGCGCCGACTGAATAACGGGGCCGCAACCTGGGGTTCAACAAGCGGTGATTTCAATCCCGATCGGTTTCTCAAGCTGGCGAGTCAGAATATGCGCTGTGGATTCATGCGATTTGGCACGGGGGCGGCGTCGGGACGGTGCTTGGGGAAGAATGTGGTAGACATAGTGTTCAAATTGACGATGATAGAGCTGCTAGAACGGTTTCGCTTGGAGAGCACGAATGGGAGTGAGGAGAAAGGGGGGGACGTGGATATCAGATTAATTTTTCTTTAGTAGAGAATACTTCCGAGTTTGGATTTGATTGCCCTGGATTTGTTTTTATCTTATACAATGAAATATGATGCTATTCATGGCTATCCAGAACACCGAGAGAAAAGAAACCAAACTGATGACGCGAGGTGCACGCGGAGAAGTCGAAGTCAAAGAGGCTTTTGATTCCTATGACTAAGAAATCCGTCTGATCTAAATAAATGCTAAAGTGGAAGCTGTAGTCCGAACTTCGTTCGCACTGGGGTCCAAATCACAATATAGGCGAGCTACTGGCCTGCCACACACATTTCTCATCACAAACTTACTAGGCTCACCAGGTACCTACATTGAGGTTCACTACTACGAAGAAAGAATTTGCAGGGATCGGAGTAGATATTCGTTCATCGTCATTGGTTAAACTTTCTCCATGGTCTCTCTCCATCATTCCTTCTCCTACTCCCTCCTACTTATGTAGCGCAATTAGGACACCTGTATTATTTGATGGCCCAACCCGCATGACGTTGACAAACGGATTTGCATCGCGGGGCTCGATCCGGCTGTATACCTGGGCCAGACGCGCAATCAGATATGCGGACTCCGTCCCGACCATCATCTGCGCTGGACAGCGACGCGGACCACCGCCAAAGGGAACAAAGTCCCAGAAGTGTGCCTTCCCCTCAAAGCGCTCGGGACGGAATAAATCGACGTCTTCACCCCAGTATTCCGGATCCCTCTGCATGACGGTTTTGGTGACCTGTACTATATCGCCCTTCCGGATGAGAATCGGGGACTGACCGTCCGCACCGCCACCCAGGGGCAGCGTGGTGTCGTTGATACACATGCGCACTTGGCTAACGTTGTTGGGGTTGAGCCGGTGGGTCTCGTTGATGCTGGCCTGAAGATACTTCATGCCCCGGAGGGCTTCGAAGGTCAACGGAGTGTCTCCGTGAGCCAGGGCCTCGGCACGGATTTTTCCCCAGGCGTTCGGATTGCGCGCCAAGTGCCAGATGATATTGGCAGTGAAGATGGAGGTGGTGTCATTGTTGGGTACGAAGAGGAGGGACAGCTGCGAGCGAAGTTCCGTGCGGTATGGACAGTTCTTTACCATATACCACAGTAGGTCGAGACGTTCAGGTCCGACATCTTCACCGGCGTCGATACATCTCTGACGTTCTGCAATGTCCGCGTACACACGGTCCAGGTTCTCGTCCAGGTAGTCATGCACGACCTTGACAGCTCGATACCACCATGACTAGTCAATCAGCTTAATGACCCTATACAACTGCAACCGGAGACGGACGCCACACAGGACGTCCAGCATGGCCCAGGTGACACGGGCCCGCTCAGGATGTGTCAAGGCATCCATGGGAGCTCCAAAGATAAAGTAGGTGGTGACATCAAGAAACTATCCGAGCTGTCAGTGATGGAGCGAGAGAAGAGAGGGAGGAAATAACAGGAAGCGTACCCATCGCTGAAGATATGGTTGAATATTGAATGTCTCTCCGTCTGGAGGCACAATCCGTAATAGATGATCAGTGTAAGGGCGAAGTCGCTCGGTATCCGCGTAGACCTCTCGCATAAAGAATGGTTTGATCAGGGCACGACTAAACACCCAATCCTCGCCATCTACCGAATTGACACCACGGTCAGCAAAATGACCGCCCGCGCCCTTGTCCCGACGGAGAGGGCTGATGCCAAAGTCCTTCCAGTTAATGGCGGTCAAAGATTTGAGATTCTCCGGTTCGATCGTATAAACTATACGCGTTCCTTGGAAAGTGATCTGGAAGGTGTTGGGCTGGCCCTTTTGTAGATCCCTGAGCCATGGGATGAAGTAGTGACCACGCAGGGCTTTCCACTGCGAAAACACCAGATCAACACCCCAGAAGGGATCCCATTGGAACCGCGAGGGGACTGGCTTACAGCCCCAGGCCCGAGCCTTGCGGGAATCGCGCACACGACGGACAAGAGATCGGAAGAGGATGGCAAGGAAGCTGGAACAGAGGAGGACAACTGGAATGTTTTGTATAGGGAGATTGTGATACTGCACCAACATTTTGGACTTGCGCTGATGTTTATTTGTTTATTTGTAGGGGAAAAGTAATGAAGGTGGTGGTAAAAAAGATTGATTGAATGTTGGAGTCCGAATCTTTCATATATTTATTGCGTTCTCTAAGTTCCGTCCATATTCCTCCCCGATTCACATCTTGGTGACGAGTTGTTGAACTGATTGACACGCCTGCCCATAATGGCCTTGAGGAAGGGTGATGGATGCATATTTCGAAGAGTAAATCGCAAGGTGACACGACAAGAGGTATTGAATCAGCTGAAAGTAGATTTGGTGAAAAGGTGGAATTTCAACGCAGGGGCAAATCCAAAAATATTTGTCCACTGTTGGCTAAGGCAGCTTTCATTTATAGCATAATTTTGCCATCTTAAGTCCGAGAACTTAAACCCGAGTCAACCCGTGATCGTCACGCTTTCGGCCCAGATCTCATCCGGCCTCAGGGTTAGTCTCCCGCTTGCTCCGTTCCAAGTCCACCACAGCGCCACGGCGAAATATCCATCCTACTCTATGAGCAAAATCACTTCGGACTGCAATTCTCCCAGTAACTTATCATATTGCTCCTTTCAGAAATGAATTCTCAGCCACTGAGCACAAAAGCTGAACCTGTGCGACTGCGGCCTCGGTGTGCGTGCGACGAATGCCGAAAGCGAAAGCGAAAATGCGACGGCGAATTACCTTGCTCGACCTGCATCCGATACGAATACACATGTCAATATGGATACAACAAAGCATCCAGAATTTGTCGTGTTGTGAATACATCGTCACAGATAAGGCCCACAGGTCATTCGGCAGGAACCCCCGAACATTTTCCTACCGATGCCCCTGTTCCAACGGGAGAGTTTGAACAGCAGACGAGCTTTTTGGACCGAAGAAATGCAAGGTTTCTTAGCCACGCTTCATCTATTTCTCAGGCTAGGTCGTTGGGGTTGGGGCTCGGATTGTCGGAACCTCCGCGTCTCCATTCTTTTGGATATCATACCGGGGTTCGGAAAGAGCCAGAGAATGCCCTATCGGTTCGACTCCCACAGTTTCTTCCCTGGGACAAAGCGAGAGACTGCATCGACGTATTTACGGCCGTGATTCATCCAGTCTTTGGCTTGATGGATATGGAGTACATATGTCGGAGGGCCCAGGAACACTGGCAGGGGTCTCCGGAGGGACTGGGATATTCCTTTGACGCCGTCATCAGTGGTACAATTGCACTGGGATCCTTATTTTCCAATTTTCTGGGTGAGGAAAAAGAGCTTGAGGTTGTTCTTCATGCCAAGACTCTGCTTGACGACCCCGTCGTCAGTCGTCGCCCCTCACAGGATCTAGTTGTGGCCTGGATTTTGAGGACCATATACTCCCGTGCAACCAGTCGACCCAATGTAGCGTGGCTTTACAGTATAACCACACTACATTTAATTGAAATCACTGGAATACATTATAACGAAGTGCCACTGGCCCCTTGTTCACAGAACATGAGTTCATCACCAGACGACGAAAGTGACACACGTGCACGTATCACGTCGGTTGCGCAAAGTCTTCATATTATGATTGCATATGATTATGGAAAAACTATTGTACATGTTGATCCTGCAGCATCTGATCGTATCCAACCACGACCTGGCGATTACACTATGCAGTTAGCTGAGCTTACCAATAATGCCTTCATTGCACCGAGCCATTCAGACCCCATCACCAGGCAAGCCCAGCTTTTGCAGGCCATGGAGCAGTTAATGGAAGTGGCAGTAGACCATGATTTTCTGCTGCTTACGAGAGCTGAGCTATGTTTCGCCATCCACCGTCGTCTTCATATTCTCGGGCTTGGTCTAACTGAACAACAGATCAAGCACATCGTTGCAGCAGGAACTGCTGCCCTGCCTGCAGCCCGACGTTTGTCAGCTCAACTTCACCCGTGGTGGAATATTACAAACTCCCTTTTTCAGTTCATATGCGTTTGTCTCTCAATTTCTACAAACGAGACACTTTCAAATATCCAGCCAACGATTGAAACTTTTGAGTCGGTCACTCGACATTTCACCACGCATCTCACCCATGAAGCATTCAACACCGCACTGCTGTTAATCAACGCATGTCGGAGAGAGAAGGAAAAACAAGTCCTTTTCCTTCAACAATCTAGGGAAGTGGGACAAGAAAATGGTGCTTCAATTCAGCAACAGAGGAATTTTCCAATTATTGATTCCCAACTTGCTTCTCTCTTTGAAATCTACCATGAGCCACCATTTCTTGATTTGCAAACAATTTTTAATATCTAGCTGTCCAATAATTTACAATCCGTGTATATATTTCTTCAATATTGCCTCAAACTCTGTCAATTTTCCTCTCCAGTTGCGTAATCAACCTTTTCACGTTTAGTCACGCTTCGAACGACAAACATGGTCGCAACTCCAACTCCCAGGCCAGCGAGGCCGATACCCATGTAACTTGCACCTCGATAACCTCTCAATTTGTCTATGCCGCCGCGGTTGACTTGACTTTCCACGGTTCCTGCCAGCCCTAGCCCGATGGAGATCGAATAATTTACAATGGTGTTGACGAGTGAGGCAGCGAGTCCTTGGTGTTCCCGAGGCATATTGTTGCTAAGAATCAGTGTACCCGATGGAAAAGACATATCCCTAATAGAGAATCAGTTAACTTTCGGAAGACCTGAGAAAGCTGAGTGTTTTTATACTTACATGCCCCATGGGGTCAATATAGAGATGACAAACGCTTGTGCCCAGTATGTTTGATGAACAGGGAGTGTAGCCAGAAGGATTTGGCCACCAGTGAATGCAAGCATTGCAATCAGCATGATCGCACTGGGACGCAACCGAGCCAAAATAAAGCCGGTTGTAACTGCAGCAATTGCACCGGAGACGGCTGACGGTGCCCACTTCGCAAGAACTAATATTGGAGTCTCTCCTTTGATAACTTCCAAGAATTGGAAGAAGTAAAACACCACAACTCCAAAGCTAGACCAACCTGCAGCGATGCACCCTAATACCCATGCAACATCCTCCGAGAAAATCTCCCGGGGGAGCAAGGGGCACACTGCGTGGAGCTCAGTCCACAAAAAAAGGGATAGGCAAAGGAAACCGATGATCAGAAGGACATAAACATAGACAGTGGGCCAACCGACACTTGGCCCTTGATTCCAGGCGAAGTTAATCAGAATCAGAGCAGCAATACCGAGCAGACCCCCTACCAGATCACATTTGACCCACCATGGCGTGTCGCTTGATAGTTTTGGGGACGGGGAATGCGGGATGGCAAAGACGCCAAAGATAGCAAATGCAATGCAAACAATTCCCATGATCCAGTATCCCCATGGCCACCATGCGCGCTGGGCTAAAAGAGCTGAGAATGCACCCCCAACTGCAAATCCTCCTGGTGCGGTTGCACCGAAGATACTGAAAACCATATCCTTCCGAGGGCCGGGAGGGTAAGTACGTCCTAGTATCGCTAGGGCATTTGGGAGCAAGAAGGCCGGACCGATTCCTTGAAACGCGCGGCAGATATCGAAGAATATTTGATTTGACCAGACGGAAAACCCTCCCAGAAGGGACCATAGACCAAACCAAGCGAAACCACCGATGAACATGAGTCTATGCCCATAGAGGTCCCCAAGTCTTCCTGCAATGAGAATGAAGGTGCCAACCGTGAGGCTATACGCGGCTGCGTACCAGCTTAACTGCCCGGAATTGGTGATATTAAAGCTATCGCCAATAATGTGTAGGGGGACAATAGCAAGAGCAAGACCTGCTTGTGTCAT
The DNA here is from genome assembly GCA_023626115.1 of Talaromyces sp. PX2406. Classification (NCBI taxonomy): domain Eukaryota; kingdom Fungi; phylum Ascomycota; class Eurotiomycetes; order Eurotiales; family Trichocomaceae; genus Talaromyces; species Talaromyces sp. PX2406. The sequence continues at coordinate 6,822 of JAMAGJ010000046.1, read as the reverse complement.
GAACTGAGCGGCACACACCACGCCGATGAAAATGGACTCATGCAACATGCTCTTGGGCATCTCCATCACGGACTGGTTGGTGATCGCGCGGGCAAGATCTCCACGAGGGAGATCCGGATTCCTGGCATCAGTGGCATAGCGATCGAGACTATTTGAGGACTTCTGGTGACACTCTGCTCCGTTGGACATGTTCGCAAGCAACGTCGAGTATAATGGAACGATGAAGGGCAGGAGATAGCGCGCGGGGGAGGTTGAACGATATGCACAAAAATTTCATTCGTGAACCAGAACTTAAATACGCATCAAGGTCAAATGTGAATAGCCGACCATTCATGTGGGCAGCGAGACCTTTTTCGTCAGTTTCTTGCAATTTACTATTGAGTAAATCGGCATCGGCGGCGTCAATAAAGTTGAATGGTCGGATCGGATCGGATCGGATCGGGAGCGGAGATAAGAAACGTCAAGAGTAATAACCCTAACCCTGCCCAGAAACGGCGAAGGTATCAATGATGACTTGATCATAAATAGTTTCGGTAGGTAGGCGAGCAGCCCGCGTTGACCTTCCTTCCGGATATTAGGAGTTCAAATTTTCTATTGATCCAGCTCCTTCAATTCCTCGTCTCTTTTAACCTCACGAAAAACGTTCACCGTTGGATTTCACAATGATGAAAGCTTTGCAACTTTCGAAAGAGCTCGAGGGCTCTCTACCGACTCTATCACTCACCAATCTTCCGATTCCGACCGTTACCCCAGGTAATGCCCTCATCAGGATCCAATATTCCTGTATCCACCCGTCCGACAGATACAACAGCATCGGCGGATTCCCGAAGACAATCTTCCCCCGGATTCCTGGCCGCGACTACTCCGGTACAGTGATTGCAATCGGGCAGGATTCGGATACTATGCGCTCCGAGTGGGTCGGGAAAGCCGTTTACGGAACTGGCGGTGCCGAGCTGGGATTCAAGGTCGATGGCCCTCATGCGCAATATTGTGTGATTCCTGAAAGATTACTCGTTGAGAAGCCTGCCTCCATTTCCCTAATTCAAGCTGCTACCGTCGGTGTCCCTTTCACGACTGCACTACGGTGCCTTACCCGGACAAAAGTGAATGCAGATGACATCGTTCTCGTAATTGGCGCCAGCGGTGCTGTGGGCTCTTCCGCCGTACAGGTCGCTCGAGCGATGGGCTGCAAGCGTGTATTGACCGCAACTCGAAACAAACTTGACAGTCCCGATGTGCTTCTGGGCGGAGATATCGATACAGAGTTCCGGAACAAGATCCCTTCACTCACCAACGGAAAGGGTGTCAACGTGGTGATCGATACGGTTGGCAATCTCAGCATCATGAACGCTGCTATCCCTGCCTTAGCTCTCAAGGGTCGGTACGCATGGATTGCCGCTCCACGAGGAGGCTCTCCCACAAAGCTCACTCTTGATATCTTCGAGGCATATCGAAAGGAAATTGAGCTGGTGGGCTGCAACTCTGGCCTTGCTACAATCGATGACACGGCGGGCGAGATGAAAACGTTGACTCGATTCTTTGAACAAAATCTAATTCACGCGCGAGATGGTTCTTCAATAAATGTGGTCAACTTGGATGATGCTGTTGAGAAGGGCTACGGAACTCCTCCAACTGAGAAGCAGACCGTGTTGAAAATGAATTAGAAAGTTTTGGTTGTGTTCAGTTCATTTGTGTGACTCAGGGTAAATTAATGCTAGGTTAGAATAAAAATAGATGTTTCAAATAAACCTACTTCATTTCATTACCGATCTGAAATATTTTACCTTCAGAGATTTGAATTTCGACTAATGCAGTGACGAAATTCTTGACCTCGACAACATATTTTTGATGATATCACAAATTTGAGAGATCATGAATGATTAGTATTGCCTCTTTTCATGGGAAAGTCAGTCAAACCCGAACATCCGATTTTCAGTAGGTCTCATAAGCAAAGTCTTAGAATTTAGTCGTGCCTTAGGCTTTCAAGTGAAAAATTGCCGCTCTGAAGGAGCCTGAATGTAGTAGTTTTTCCGTATCCCTATGAATGGAACCGGGAAATTAATTCGAACTGAATGGAGAATACAGTAACAAGGCACCCTTCAGATCCGATTTAACGACGACAATAATCATAAATATGACTTGACATCTCTTGACAAAGTGAACCAAACATGGATCTCCGGCCTAAGCTTCGATACCGAGGTCCATGGTGGTGTAGTAGCTGGAGGAACATTTGACAATATTTAAGAAATTATTCAGCAAAATATATCCAGGGCACTTCCCTCCTTGCAGATCGTCTGGTGTTGTAAACGAGTCATCGAAAAACTCTAAACTTCATCTTAGATGCTGATGACGTTCTCAAAGACCGTAAACGGCGCTGACTAATGTTGTGCAGGTCTAGTTAACTAATTACTGCCAATGGTCGGTCTCGGAACGGAGCGGATCGGACTCGGACGGACCTAGATCCTCCCCCCCAAAGTGCGTGATCAACGATCGTCATGGGTATATAAATCCGTGTTGCGGTGGCCGTTGCTGCCGTATATTCTGTAACCATATGGCGGGTAGGATTCTTTGTCATATTCACAAGTCCGCCAAAATGCCAACCCCCATCAGAGACGTTCAAACCGTCATCAACGACACACACCCTTACATCATATATCAGAACGTTTCTGTTCCCTTGAGAATTGGGGGCGTCATTCGGTGCAATGTATATCTCCCACGGGGCGTGTCTGAGGGTGGAAGATTCCCTGTAATCGCGACATACGGGCCATACGGCAAAGACGTGCCTTACAAGGAGTATGTTACAGTTTTGAATGCCGCCGTTCTGATGAGATCTTGGATTCAAATTAATACTGGGTGTTAGCTTCAAAATATCTAGCTTCCAGGACCTGAACCCAGAACACCAGACCGACCACTCCTCCTGGGAGACTCCTACCCCCTCGTACTGGACCCGTCACGGGTATGCGGTGCTTCGGGCGGATGAGCTAGGTACAGGTCAATCCCCCGGTCCCTTGAACCAGCTTTCTTCGACTACTTTTGATGCATACCAAGAGTTGATTGAATGGGCTTCTCAGCAGAAGTGGTCAACTGGGAGGGTCGGCCTGCTGGGTGTGAGTTACTATGCATTGACTCAGTGGCAGGTTGCCGCGCGCCAGCCTAAAGGCTTGGCTTGCATGATTCCCTGGGAGGGGCTGTCGGATTATTATCGTGATGGGGAACGTCATGGTGGTATCCTTTCTTCGAACTTCCTCAAGGTTTGGTATAACCGCCAGGTGAAAACCAATCAGTATGGTCGCCCCGGCCGTGAAGCCAACAAGCGTGGCCCCGACACCATCGACGGGGATCTCAACGAGGTTGAATTATTGGACAATGAATGGAACGCTCCAAATGATTCTGAGCAGCCACGGTATAGAGACGATGAACGCTGGGCATCTATCAATTACAACTTGGAAGACGTGAAAGTCCCTTTTCTAAGCGTTGCGAACCTGGGCGGTATTGGTCTGCATCTCCGCGGTAGCGTCGAGGGCTTTGCTCATGCTGGGTCCAAATTGAAGTATTTGCGATTTATTGTCGGTCGACATGATCTCCCCTTTTATTATGCAGAGTCAGTCGAGCTACAGCGGAGCTTCTTGGATGCCTTCCTCAAGAACGACGATCGTGTGGGATGGTCGACAGGCAAGGCTCCCACAGTCGATCTTGTCCTCCGCAAGGGCGATGTGGGAATAAATAATCCCGAGGCGGAGCTCACTTTCCCACGGCGATCTGAAAATGAATGGCCCATCGCTCGAACCAGATACACGGCCATGTATCTGACGCCGGATCACCAGATGACTTTTGAGCCGCCGTCTACGGAACTGTCCAAGGTCAGCTACCGCGCTTTGGGCAAACTCCAGAGTCCCAAATTTGTATTCTTCACTACTTCGCCGTTTAAAGCGGAAACAGAGATCACGGGCCATATTGTTGCTCACTTGAACGTCTCTGTGACACGAGATGCTGGTTGCCCCCCTCCCTCGGAGATTGATCTCTTCGTCACCGTTCGTCATATCTCTCCTACAGGAAAGGAAATCCTTTACACTGGTTCATCGGGTGAAGGTGTGCCTGTCGCTCGCGGTTGGCTTCGAGTGAGCATGCGTGCCACAAAGCCAGACCACCCTCGGCACAGGGCTTGGTTGCCTTACCGAGACTATTGCTCTACAGACGTTCTCCCTGTGATTCCGGGTGATATTTACCCTGTTGACGTTGAAATTTGGCCCACCAATGTCGTTGTCGAAAAGGGTGGACAGCTTCTCCTGGAAGTAGGCTCGGGCGATTCAAAGGACAGCGGTATCTTCCAGCACACGCATCCAGTTGACAGGTAGGCGTGCTGCAATTGGTCCAAATCTCCAGCTTCTAATTAATTCTCTCACAGGCCCGTGTCGAAGCTGCAAGGCACGAACCACGTTCATTTTGGCCCTCAGTATGTCAATTACCTATCACTACCTATCATTCCCGACGGAGAGTAATCACTCCGCGCTAGGACGTGAGCTGTGATTGATTCTCGAAATATGAATGATCAATATAGTATACCTCCCCCCCCTTATCGTTGGTACAGCGTTAAATGTGAATTTGTCCTCCATTTCTGTATTTTGAAAATACCCATCTACTATAAAAGGAAGAACTGCTAGGCTGTAGATTGCACTGTAGCATGTATTGAACGGTACCTCTGGTGGTACTCGCTCAACAGCAGTGTCCCAGATTGTTATAGTTCGGTTAGTGCTCAGCATGTAGTTGTAGCGAACTCCGGGCGGCCACATTTGATTCAGATTCGCAAGCGCCGACGACGGGACAGCACCGTCAACCTTGAGCTCATCCAGGATGTCCTCTCTTGTATATAGCCAACATTTGATTGATTGATTTATTTATTTATTCATTCACGCATGTAAGCCCTATTGGCCGGCGGTGTGTACAGTGGGTAGTGGCCAGGTTATACAATAACAAAGAGAAGTGCATATAAGCTCCCAGTACTAAGCTGGTTGGGGTGTTAGTGGTGCGCTAGGGGCACTAAGCCTTTAATAGCTGCAGCTTCTGGGTGTTACGAAACCAACTATATGCACGCTTTAACGGTGAGAGGAAAGATGTTGAATAGAGATTAAGATGGCAAGGTCCTGTGGTTTACAGGAATACAATATAACCATTAGGTTAGTGTAAGGCTGACTGTGAGTCTATCCATACCCCTACAAGACATACAGTGACCACTAGAAACTATTATTATTTTATTAATTTTATATTTTCTAAAAGTCTATTTCTTAAGGACTTAAAAGATATTATTTTTATATTATAATTATTAATACTAATAGAGATATTTATAGTTAACGTGACAACAGGTCGATTCTTATCTGCTAAGAGTACTCTGCAACGAGAAAACCAAACATGAGAAGGGAAAGAGGAAGAGAAAGAACCTCCCCCGCTAGTTACATGAGAAATATTCCTTTGTGTGCGCCAGTCTATTCTATTTATAGTTCCGCATGAGGTTATTCCCATCTCAGTACCGCTCTCAGTTCCCTTTCTGCCTTGGTGGTGCCTCAGGCCACCACTGCTGGTTCCCGTGGCCTGGGTCAGGACCGTCACAATAGGATTATAGAGCTAGGCTAAGATAGCTTTATTACTATATAAAGCTATATTGATAGAGTTATAATCATTGTCTCTATTTTAGGATCTATCTATCAATTAGTGCTAGATAGTATAGAACTATAGTAATAAACAACCCTTTATTACTAGAAATTCCTAGATCTTTTAAAGCTTGTAGGTTATTATAAATAGAGGTCTATTCCTTCCTATAATTTAGTTCTTTTAGTTAGTTATCATCCTAGTTAAATTTATAACTAAGCTTTCTATTTATCTTCCTGCCTCCACGCTGTAACAGTATAGGTCCTTAAAACTGCCGAATTCGGGAAGCGGTTGCCGAATTAGGCAATTATTGACAGCAGTGTCAATGCCGAGATTTCAAAGGATTTGCCACACAAATAAAGTGAAAATAAAGAAATTTTCAATATAGAGCGGCAGGCAGTGTCCAAGGAAGCGAGGGTGGCTATATATAAGAAAAATATTGTCATTTGTGTGACGGTCCTGACCCAGGCCTCGGGAACCAGCGGTGGCGGCCTGAGGCACCACCAGGGAAAGGGAACCGAGAGCGGTACTGAGATGGGAATAACCTCATGTGGAACCATAAAGGGAATAGACTGGCACACACAAAGGAATATTTCTTATATAACTAGCAGAAGAGATTCTTTCTCTTCCTCTTTTCTTTCTTATATTTAGTTTTCTTGTTATAGAATATTCTTAGAAGATAGAAATTAACTTATCATCATATAAAACCAAACATCACTTTTTTTATCTTTTACTTAAGACTGTAAAGCTTATATAATAATATTAATAATCTAACTATTACTTAAACTATATCTTAATCCTTTTATTATATCACTACTGAGTCTAGAAGACTAAGATAGTATAATCAGTAAGCATAGATAAAGATCACCAAGGGCTAGTACAAGAAATATAGACAGACTTAATAGGAGTAAATAAGTCAAGCAAAGTACTAGGACATTATTTAATCTTTAGTCTAGAAGACTTTAAACTAAAAAAATATTTATTATCTATATAGATAAATAAATAAGAATTTTTATCACTTTACTATATTAATCTTTAGAGATTATTTAACTAGATATATAAATAACAAGACAAGAGTATATAATAAGTAAAAGATCTAAAGAAAAACCCGCCGGGAAAATCAAAAATCAATCTTTTGAAATTCAATGCTACTTGAAGGTATCCAGGGCTTCGCTATGG
>JAMAGJ010000045.1:0-25623 GCA_023626115.1 Talaromyces sp. PX2406 | reverse complement strand
TAACTAGCAAAAATAACCCTAAAATAGAGTTTGTGATTGTAGTACGGCTCACTACACTCAGGTATTTTGGTTAGACTTAGAAGCTTCTCACAGGCACTATCTTTATTAATATTATAGGAACCTTTAACTATATTAATCTCTATAAGCTTAATAAAGCTATAGAAGCTATAGGCCTTGATAATAACTTTATAAAGTGGACCTTATTCTTCCTTATAGATAGAAAGGTTAGTCTAGTAATTAACAGTTATAAAGCCTCTGAACAACTAATTAACTTAGATTTATCTTAGGGCTCACCAATCTCTTTAATCCTATTTCTTATCTATATTTAAGAGATATTTTAGGCTATAGAATAGCAAGTTCTAGGGATCAAGGCTCTATCTTATACTGATGATATAGGCTTTATAGCCTAGGGAAACTCAGTCTTAGAGATTTACAAGCAGCTAGAAGCAGCAGCTAAAGCTATTATTAAATAGGGACACGCTAATAGCATCTAATTCAACCCTAAAAAGATTAAAGCCACTCTATTCTCTAAAGCCATTAGTAAGGAACTTAAAGACTAAATCTAGAGAGCTAGGATACAGATTAGAGATGCCTTAGTAGTATATTCTTTAGAAGCTATCTAGTGATTAGAGGTCTTATTAGATCTAAAGCTTATCTTAAAAGCCTACTATAAGTACTATCTATAAAAAGGTCAAAATACTGAAAGACAAGTGCAGGTACTATACAGGGCCTAAGGACTTTTCCTAGGCCTGACATAGCAAATCCAAAAAGCCACCACGCAGTCAGTAGCGCTCTATAGGGCTAAGCTTTAGTAGTATAGGCAAAAGGACTGTCTAGAGAGACTGTAGGGCCTAATTAATAACCAGGCTTGGGCAATCATAGACATACTGAAGTCTACCTTATTAAGACTGCTTATAAGAGAGACAGCTTTAGAACCAATAGAGGCCCTATTAGATAGTAAACAGTAGCGGTATACTCTAAGACTCTTAAGACTTCTCTAAGAACATCCAGCAGCAGAAATACTCCCTATAACGCTTAGAGAGAGAGATATCTACGCACAGCCTGAAGAGCAGCCACTAAAAGACTAAGCTTAGGTAACACCAACCTGCTGAGGCCTTTAAAAGCTAGGTATAGGCCTAGTCCATAGGCTACAAGAGGCCTTAACCACTAATCTCTCCTAAGGCTTTAAGCGTACAATAGAGCCTAGTAATAGGTCTATATTATTAGATTTTAAGATAGATATCCCTGAAACTGCTATATAATTAACCTCAGACCCCCTGAGCAGGATAGAGAACACTAATCTATACTCAGACAGTTCCAGGCTTGACGATCAGTGGATAGACGCTGCAGTAGCCTATAAACTACTTTATAGCCCCTAGAAGATGTGTCTAGCCTTTCTCAGTACAGGCTTCAAGGTCTTTAATACAGAACTAATAAAGGTAATAAAAGCCCTAGAATAGGCACTGGCAGAGAACCTTATAGGACCAATTAGGATGTTTCTTGATGCTTAAGCCACTATAAGCAGGCTTCAGCATACCCAGCCAGGCCCTAGCCAAGCTCTAGCACTGCGAGCACAGGATCTAGCCAAGGAACTACAGGCCACCAGCCGCAGGGTTACTATATGCTGGGTGCCAGGCCATAAAGGGGTCCTAGGCAACAAAGAGGCCGACAAAACCGCCAAGAAAGCTGCAGGGAAGCCCTGAATAGACAAATACTTGGGCATCTTACTAGTATATATGCAACAGGCCTATACTAAAGCTTATAGAGCTTCTAAGGCCAACTGGCTTGCTACAAAACTTGCAAAGCGTGTCTAGCAGACAAGCCAGGCCTACTATCCCTCCTAGGGATAGAAGCTGGACCCAAGGTTAACAAACACCCCCAAGCACCTAACACGGCAATATTACCAGTTCAAGACCAGCCACACACCAATTAGGGCCTATTTACACCGCATTAAGGCCTAAGACTCCTCTAACTGCTTAGGATGCTCTAAAGAGACTAAAACAGTAAAACATCTTCTTACAAGCTACCAGCAGTAATGCCATTAGCGGGAAAAACTATATGTCAGCTTGGCCAAAACAGGGGTAGAGGCCCTGCAGGATAGAGAACAGTGCCCCAAAGCACGCCTATTCCAGGACCCAAAGGCCACTACAGCGCTGCTAGCGTTTATAGGGACCATTAGGGAGCGAGAAGATAACCAACAGGCCTGGAAGCAGGCCTATAAAACCAATAATTAGGATATTGAGGCCCTGGATGAGGAGGAGCAAGAGGGGAAAGAATAATAGGCAGAAACAGCCCGCTATTATAAACAACGTCTAAACATTAGTAGCCATAAGGAGGGAGTAATAATTACCACCCACTATAAGCCCCCAAATCGTCCTGCGCATATAAGCGGCCTGGGACGAGGAAAGTGCAAGATACCTTGAAAGCCTGGATCCAATAGGGGTAGAGGCACCGGCTTATAGGGGGCAACCTCTATAAGCAGGCCTAATCCACACGAATCGCTGTCTGTCATAGCCTAGGGCTCGGTATAGACGTTAAATTTGATTAAATAAATAAATAAATAAATACATCTTAGCTTCCTAGACCTGATTTTTATATTCCCTACTGGTAGCCCTAGAGAATAAGATAGCCTCTGTCTTTTTAAGGTCGAGTTTAATACTATTTGCCAGTCCCCACTCAATAACAGTTTTTGCCACTGCCTCTAGTTATCTACAGATCTCAGAGACTAAGCTTCTCTAGGCTATCAGGCCTATGTCATCGGCATAGGACAGAGCTTTAATCTCTAGCATCTGCTATTCCATAGCCTAAAATACACCCCAGATATAGATAAGAAAGAAGATTAAAAAGACTAGTAAGCCCTAGGACAAGCTTAATTTAATAGATTATTTAAGGGCTTTATAACTATTAATTACTAGGTTAACCCTTTTATCTATAAAGAAGGATAAGATCCACCTTATAAAGTCATTATTAAGGCCTACTGCCTCCATAACCTCGTTAAGCTTATAGAGGTTAACATAGTCAAAGGCTCTTATAATATCAACAAAGATAATATCTATAAGAAGCTTTTAAGCCCACCCCTTGTGCACAGTTTATATAAGGCAGGCCACTATATTAATAACCCCACAGCCCTATCTATATCCTATTTATCTAAGATATAATGCCCTTTAAGCCTTATATTAGTCTGCTATAAGGCCTACAGCCAGCTTCTTAACAACCTTGCCTAGATAGCTAAGCAAGCTTATTATCCTCTAAGCCTTTATCTAGGTATAATCAGGCTTCTCTAACTTCTGAAATAAGATACTTTTAGCAGTCTTCTAAGCCTCTAGATATATTCTAAGTCTAAAACACTGCCTAGCTATCTCTATAATTTAAGGTAAGTCTAGTATCTAAAGTAGCCAGTATACTTTAAAATTAAGCCTATTAGCCTCTAGAGCTTTTTTAATACTCTAGCTAAATAAGGCCTAATATACCTGCTCTAATATTATAAATATATAGACCTGTCTACCTAGCAACTCCCTAGAAAGAAAGCTATAGAGAGCATTAAGAAACACTATTTCCCTAATTAAGGCTTCTTTATCAGCTATAATAGTAGCTAGGGGGGCCTTTCAGTCTAGGCTTTAGAGTGCTGGTATAATAGGATTACTTAGTAGTTTAGTATACTATAAAGCTATCTAACATCTATTAAAATCCTTTAAGGAAAGCTTTTTTAAATTACCTCTAGAGAGGTTATCTATAGAAGCTATTCTATCTTTAGATAGATCTCCTAGGCCGCTCTCTCTCAGAGACAGGTCCTCTTTAAGGTCGTTAGGAAAAAGATTCCTATTAAAGATAGAACCCTTTTTTCCTACTTCTTTTTCCCCAGGACCTCTCTCTACAAGGAAGGCTTTCTAACAGGTCCTCTTAGTAGCCTTTATTTCTTAGTAATAAGCTGTTCTTATAGCCTTAAATTCAGTATTGATACAGGTATAGACCTATCACCATTTATAGGCTACAATCTATAAACTTTAGGCTTACTATAGCTCTAACTTCTATCACCATTTAGAGTATATATAAAGCTATACTGTTTTAGTATATCTATTAAGTATATTAATTAAGATATTCTATATCTAATTAGCCTCTCTAACAAGATCTTTCTCAGTGTATTAATCACTAAGAAAAAGATAGCCTACAGCCTCTAAGGCCTAAGCTGCTGTAGCCAGCTTCAGGGCTTCCTAGTTTACCTGCAGGGCTTCTATCTGCCACCTAGTAATCTCCCCAGAGATGCCTCCTAAGAAGAGTTCTTCTAGGGCTTCCCAGGCTAGGATAATAAGCTTATGATCAGATATTATAGGCTTATCCTTATCCATCTCTCAGGCTTGTAGAGGCCCTAAGATTGACAAGGATAATACTAAATCAATAATTAATACCCCTTCAGTCTTTTTATAGCGTGTGGTCTCTTTTAGTAGGTTATTAATATATAATAAGTGCCGCTCTATAAGCTGTTCTAGAAGCTTAGTGTTAACCCAGCCCTTAGCCAGTGGGTTCTATAAAGGGCTATAAGTATTAAAATCATCTATTAATAGATATCTATCTTCTATAAGTAAGGTCCAGTCTGCGTCTTCAATAGCCCGGCGTCACCTAGGAGAGGCCCCCTACCACCGGCAACTAGCCCTAATCCACACGTCATAGCAGTTGACTATTCTAGTGCGTCGGGGGGCATGCCCGCTAATTATTGGTGCTTCCCATATATCCAGGGCCTGCAAATAGAGGTGTTCCACTAAATCAGTGCGGTTTTCGACCCTGACCGCCCCTATAAGGTCTTTTCGGATGGCCATAAGCACCCGTTGATCCTGCTTCTCCCCCCCTGGCCAGTACAGTAGTGCATGCGATATATACTTTATACTAGTTCCTATCGCACCCTAACTAATACAATCTTAAAAAATCCATCTTTTTTAATCAGCTACATAAAGTATATTATAGCTCTAAAATCACTCAATCTCTAGTAACAAGCAGAAAAATAATACAAAAATACCTAGTGCAGATTTCAGCCTAATCTAGTAATAAAAATTAATTATAATATATAAAAGTTTCTAATCATAGTCTACAACACTAACCCTAGATTTCACTAACAAAAATAACCCTAAAATAGAGTTTATTATTGTAGTGCACCTCACTACACTTGGGTATTTTGGTTAGAGCTACAGCACGCCTCCAGACCCCAACGACATCGACGCCTGGGCTGCACGCCAGCTTCTGCAAGAAGCACGATCTGCATCGTCTGCCAACGGCCACGTTGCTGCTGCTGCTGCTGCTCCAACAAGACGCCGTCTCGTCGACGAACTTACTGGGTCTCCTCCAACAAAACCACGCTCCCAAAAATCAAAACCTACACAAAAACAACAACATCAACCGCCACCACCACCACCACCTCAAAAACCCCTCGAACCTTCCGAAGAATCAGAACCAAAACCATTTGTATCATTCTATCCAAAACGGCACGTCCGCGACGCCGCCCTCTCAGCGCGCCGCGGCAGCCGAAATCGATCTGCTTTTGGTCAGCCTTTGCCAGATATTCAAGAGGAGCGCGAGTTTCGGCCTCCTTCGTTTATTTTGACGGATGACGTTGTTCATGCTATGGAACGTAAGCGGAGGCGATTGAAGCGGGAGAGTAGGGGGTGAATGGATTTGATATATCTGTATTTTTTCTTCCCTTTCTTTCTTTCCCATTTATGTATTATTTTTTCCATGATTTTTTTACCCTAAATACTGGTTTTATTTGTACAAGCGAGTTTTGTGTTTTTTAGGGTGGTAGATTTACATATTTCAGTGCTGGTTGAATATACGAAACGAGTGCGCTCCTCGTTTTGTTTCTTCGGTTATTTTCAAATGTTCATTTGATCAATTTATCAATATCAAGGCTCTATATGTGCAACACATCAATGAGATTTATAGTTTCATTGGTCTTTTTATTTTATCTGCTAACATAGATGAATGTCCTCATGGATCCCGCGCAGCAGTAGCTCTAAGTTGTGCTATCATCCTGTGATATACTTCCCTAGGAAACATCCTGCAGTCATGATGCTCCCAAACCGGCTGCCCAAGCTCAATATCTGCGCCGTGCTCGAGCAACATGTGAACTACATCCGCATATCCCAGTTCCAACGCCAAATGTATCGGTCGTCCACAGTGCATGTAGAATGGCTTCATTAAATGACTGCCCGGCAGGAGGAGCATGCTCATATCGTGGTATCCAATATTAACGTCTGCCCCGTGCGCGAGCAACAACTGCGCAAGCTTGATATCTCCCAGAACGACAGCACGGATGAGTGGTGGAATGTACTCGTCTGGCTCGGAGCTGTCGCCGCAGGTCGTTCCTTCCATAGGGATATTGTCACTGTAAGAACCGGAAAATGGCGATGGTGAGGGTCGATCTGAATCTTCAAAGTTGCACTTTACGTCGTTTGCGAGCAAGAGATTTACCATTGAAAAATCCTGTTTGGTGATGGCGTGAGCTAGGGCTTTCGTGCATGGTATGCGGCTTGTTCGGGGAGTTAATAGCTCTGCGAGTTTGAGGTTTCCTTTTCGTACGGCGGTTAATAAAGGTCGACCTCCCAGAGTGTGATGCTCATGCTTTATATTCGCGTCATCGGCGCCGTGGTCAAGGAATAGGCGTGCTGTTTCAACATCTTCCAGGCCTGTAACGTACCCTAGTGGTGTTGTATGCGAAAACTCCATCTCGGTATCTAGACTGACTTGATATTTTTGTAGGAAAGTGGGAAGTAGGTGCATGTATTTATTCTCTAGCACTGCTTCGAATGCCGTCTGTTTTTGCGCGGTAGTAGGAAAGGTACTAACTTCGTCTTGACGCACGATAGAATCAGGTTCACCGTATTGCTGTTCGGAAATTTTCTTTCTGTTTGCGATGGCTGGCTTTTCAATCTTTGTGGACTGATTATAGAAATAAAAATTTTGGCTTTTATGCTGCCAAACTAGCTCCCAGTCTTCTTTGTTCTCATTCACATCGTGCCGAGATTCTGTTGTAATGGCAGCTGGTACAATCGTGGGCTTGCCCCAACTGAAACCCGACATCATCTCTTGCCAGTTTTCCCGAGGCACTTCATGCTGAAACGGCATTACAAGCTCACGACGTGGTTTGAATGTAGGCACATACTCTCGCCGCGCGACCTTCTCCCAATCAAGGCCATCGAAAAATCGATGATCTTTGATTTCAGACGCTCCATTCACAGCTCCTAGTCGGCCTTTTGGGTTTCGAGCAAGGAGTTTGGTTAGCAGATCTTGGGTCGACTCTGATACATAATTCGGAAACTGGAGAGGTTGGTCTGACAGGGTATTGCGGCGTCCCTGGGTCACATCTTGGTCGTAGAACGGGGGTAGACCTGTCAACATTTCGAATAGGAAAGATCCCAACGTCCACCATTTCGAGGCTGTGGGATCTGGACTTGCCGATACGTCGTCCCTGGGAAGTAATTCTGGGGCTAGGTCGTCCACTGCACAGTCGTCAATCGTATTTCCTGTGTTTCTTTTTAGCTCTAGAGGGAAAAGACCTAGATCGCAGACAACGACATGCCCTATGGAATCTAGGAGAATGTTCTTTGGCTTGAGCGCGTGATAAGAAGGGTTTATCTCGTGCAAGCTCTCCAGAAAGACAAGAATTTCTGCAGCGTATAATCTTGCTCTGTCGGCCTCGAACCGCTGCGCTTTTTGCAAGTGGTAGAAAAGGTGGCCGCCTGGTACAAATGGCCAGAATAGACAGAGCTGTGACCGTGTTTGGGCGCTGAATTTGAGGGGCGCGACAAAAGGACTTTTATTCAGCGGTGAATGTAATGCTTGTATCACATCGCAGCGTGGTGACAAGTCGGCTTTGGGGATATGGATGGATGCGTGGCAACAATCTGTTCCAGATTTCCGAGTTTTGGTCACCGAGTTGAAACGACTCTCGCCAATAAAACGAGGTTTGTTCGAAGTCTCAATCCGCAATGTCTCATACTTATGGTATTCGGTCTCAACAAGCAATTTGCCAGTGCCATTCTCGATTGGCAGCCATTCCGTCTGGCAAGAGCTTTTCTCTCGACACACAGGATGAATCTTCGCACAGCCAAGAAATACATCCTGGCTTCCTTTGTGGCTGTCTATTTTCCTCGTATAGAGACGTATGGTTAGCTCTGAAGCGTTGAAAATGTCGAATTTCTTTTGGTAGATATTCTTGGTCAGTCTGTCATTGCTTGGTGTCCATACTGGGTTTTCTCTGGTTCCCGAGGTAGCGTTTATCGAGATCTCGGATCCGTCGCACTCTAGGGCTGCATAGGGTAGGTTTTCCTTGTTGGAAAGATCCCTTTCAGGACTAAGGGCGACCTCATCTTGTGGGTCTGAGAGGCCAAGAGCCATGTGGATTGTTACTGCCAATATTCCAGGTCCAGGAAAGCCCTGCAGCTCAATAGGAATAATCTCGAGCTCTTTTCTCATTCGTGTATTAGCCGATGTAACTCAGTTCAACAGTTTTACGTACTGCGTGTGTTGTCATCTTCGCGAACGGGACTTCGTTGCCTGGTTCTCGGCAGTTTAACCACATTCAAAGGGTTGATATCTGTCATCCTGCCAATATCTGTGATTTAGATAGTCAATTTGAGATAGGTAGTGCTGTGGTGCTTTAGAGAATACGGTTTAGCTGTCTAAATCCGGGCACACTTATATATTGAAGGGTTAGATGGAAGTAAGCAACTATCTGGAGGGGCTGGTGGGGAAATAATCATCAGTCATGTGCCTGTTTGGATTTCTTTGTTTGCCTAGTGGCTTGGAAAATTTCGCCACATGAATAATCCTAGGATTAACATATTACATTCCTCTTTTGAGTTATTTTGTCTACATGACATTTGAAGCTGCAAACTGCGGATTCGTGGTCTTGGTTGGTAAGCCGGAGAGGGAGGGTTTGGGTGTCAATGCCAATTTCCTTCAAACTATTATATTCAATGTATTCCTGTGTCTAATGTAGTGTCAAGGAATTCAACCACTGACATAAAACTGATATGTACTAGGCTAGCTATGCCTAGAAACTGGCCCATTGTTTCTTGGCTGTAACGTTATGATACTGCCTACACAACAAAGTTGGTAGAATTCACGATGGACAGTTCTGTACAGGAAAGACTGTATCAACTACCGCAACGCAATTTCCACTAACTCTCACAGAATCCCCGTGCACACATAGTAACCCAGCCAGAGACTGGCGCAGGTACTTCCGACTCCCGAGTTCCACGCATAAAAGTCACTCAAGGAGATGTCGGCAGCTGCGGCAATAGCAGCACATGTATCTCCACTGACAACATCGTGAAACTGATCGCAGTCTGTCACCATTCCTACCTGCGTAGGCGTCGGAGTGGTAACTCCATTACCCGTGGAAGTTGTCGTAGGACTTGAAGATCCACCCGTAATTCCAATGCAGACGTAGTCACCAAGACCGAGAGTAGCGCATGAGCTCCCCACAGCTGGATTCCAGGCGTAAAAATTGGCAAGAGAAATACCGGCAGCCGTGGAAATGGCAGAGCAAGTATCTCCGCTAACGACCAGATGGAATGCATCGCAATTACTAACCATTCCAGTCTGGATAGGCGTTGGCGTAGAGATCCCATTCCCGCTAGAGGTTGTCACCGGTGCTGTTGACCCGATGACTCCAATGCAGACGTAGTCGCCAAGGTACAGAGTGGCGCATGTGCTTCCCACCGCTGGGTTCCAGGAGTAAAAGCTGGAAAGAGAAATATCGGCAGCAGTAGCAATATCTGAGCAAGTGTCTCCACTCACGACCAGATGAAATTTATTGCAGTTGCTGACCATGCCAGTCTGGATAGGACCGGGAGTGGAAACACCGTCACCAGTCGTGGTAGTGGTAGTTACCGTTGCCAGGGTTGTCGGCACAGAAGTCGTAGGTATGTAAATGGTTGTCGGTGCCGTTAAAGTGCTGGGAAATCCTGTAGACATGCTGACAAAATTTATCTGGACGCAATAGTAAAGGCCGTCGATGAGATTGCAGCCGGAACCCAGCTCGGTGGTGCTTGGGTTCTGCTCGAAGTTAGATGCATTACATGAACAAAGACAATGAACAGACGTACCCATTCCTCAAATTCGGCCTCGGTCAACCCATAATACGACTCGATAATGTCGCATGTCAGAGAATAAGAGTCCTGCACCCATCCCGAGCAAGAAGACGTTGTCCCTGGCGCCGCAGTCCCGTCCGGCTGTACCAGATACGCACCTACCAGCTCAACGAGAGCCAAAGCATATGCAATCCAGCAGCGGGCCTTCATCTTTGAGCCAGACGAAATACAGTATCAAATTTAAATAAAGTAAAATCCAACACAATCAATGCACCGGCACTAATATAGAGTATTTCGTAAACTATCACGGCCGGATTGTAGAGACTGGGATAGCGACGTTGTTCTTGCTTATACGGACGCAGAGGTATATTTTCAATTTCTCCTTTAGCCCGGTCAATTCTTTACACTCTGCTATTCGGGATATTCCCGGAAAAAGAAGCATCAGCGTTGCCTGAGGGTGGGTGAATTGACTGACCCTGTTCAGACCACGAACGAACCATATCGCCTCTCTTCAGCCATGTGTTGAGGGTTGATGCATTTCAGCTCGGCAATTTTCTCTACTTATCGGTTACCGAATCAAGCAAGGCATGTTTTCTTCTGTATAGACTCTATACAGAGTGATATAGTATAGATTCTAGATTTTTAGCTATGGTCTGGTCCCACGCAAGTGCTTATTTTACATGCGTATGCCCCGCTTCAGCCTCCACCTTGCCCGAGTTCCGCTGTTAGCCCGGACCGTTAACTAATTCTAACATCAGGACAGTCCTTAGCCTTCTTTTCCACCCTTTACTCCCTTTCTAGACTAGAATTCCTAGTCCAATATCGATAATCCATACGACTCCCATCTCCACAGCTGGATAACGCGGAACCAGAATCTAAGACTCGTCAGCGTACATAGGGTCCGGCTTTGCCACGCGGATCCAATCGGCGTGTATCGGTGCCAACATTCCCTCTTTTATAGTGGGCTTTTTAGAATCAACCTGCATTCAAATTGCTTAAACTAAGGCGATGTAACCCAATGCACCTCGTGAATTTGCTTTTTTCAAGCCTCAATCGCCACCCCTCATAGCGAGGACATCAAATAAATTAACTACTAGTCTGATTAGGAAGGAGCATGTTTCCTCTATGCCCGAGATGCAGGATTGAGGCTGAGCACCGGTAAGAGCAGCGGTGACTGTTGGAAATGCTTTAATCTAGCTGTATATGGAATTATAGATGTAGTCTCCATTTCACATGTACAGGCGTTGTATAGATGTCCACACCCTCGCTTACTATCTACGTGGCTTCGTATCGTAAACTATTACAAAACTAAATACGTGCCCTGCATGTCACTAGATGAACTATCCTAGAATTGCTCATTATTTGGTTCTATTATTATGATCCTTGAAACAATCTATTTTAACACGTGTATTAACATTATCCAAAACACATTTTCTAAATTTCGGAAGAAGTTACTTATAAAAGTATTACATAAACGTCGTCAATTATATCAAGTAATGGTACACCTAAGCATGTAACAGGAATCCAAGATAGATGCATTTAGCAAGCCTATTGATACGTGCAGTTTTATCAGTTTATAACCACCAACCAAAAACATATTTTGATTGCCAACATCCGTAGATACAGTAAAAGATATCTAGAATAGTCCACTCGTAGTTATATCTCCATGACAAGTGAAGGCTAAATTACTACACCGCAGCAAGTGGATAACCCCCAAAGAACACGACGCCGGGCTTTTCTGGCGAGCCTGTGGGCACATTACGAGCCAAGTAAGAGGCCACTGCGAAAAAGTTGTAAGACTCCGGATTATTAACAATTGTGATCCTATCTTTCATATTCTGGGTGTTTGCAGCGTTGAGAACTTGGCCAAGGGTGGCTTAGTGTCCAAGTATCGTTATTAGCAAATTGATGAGACTAGTACGCGACGAAAGAAAAAATAGAGCATGGTAGATGAGATAGAGACGGAGGGGGAGAAATAGAAAATACATACGGAAGGGATCACCAGTAGGATCATCTGCCTCATCAGTCAAGTGAAACAGTTCGTGATAAAAAGTTGCACTGATTGGAGTGAGGTCGGCTAGGTTCTTTGCTCTAGACCCGGCTGTCGGGTAGCCGTCGTACGTGATATCGCTCGCGAGGGTGTCTACCGGGGATTTTATTCCAGGTCTTCCGTTCCAGCCTTTGTTGCAGAAGTAGATGAACCTTTGGAACGTGCCAACTTGGACATCTACCTCCCTAGCTACATAAGCGGTTGTCCTCGCCCGAGGAGTAGCCGCGTAGAGAATGCGGTTTTCAGTGGTGTCGTCTTCAGAGTTGTCAAAACAGAGTCTCTCCTCGGGTGTGCCCTGCATTACGTAGCCGTTGAAAATATCAGCCCAAAAAGGCTGCATGGGATAATCTCCCTGCTGTGCGTTTGTCAGGGAGGGAAACAGTTCCTCAACCGTAACCAGGTTGCCCTCGCTCTCAGGGTCCGGAATAGTCTGACCCGTCTTGTCTTTAGCGGGTTGGTTCCATGCAGAGTATGAGGCGAATGTGTCGTCGCAGAAAAACAACGGTTTTGTTCTGTCTTTGGCGCCTCTCACACCATCTCCTCTGAGAAATTGCGAGACGCCAGCGAGGCGATCTGGTCATTGACATTAACCCAGACTAATTTCGCAAACCCTGTTTGACAGAATGTGCTCACCACCCATTGAAATATACATATTTCGATCTGTGCTCGTTTGACCATTGAAAGGAGGGACCATTTGTATTCCCATGAAGTTTTTCAAATGCACGGCATCTTGTTTACCGATGCCCCCCCCATACGCTGACAGCGCAGCATTGTGCAGCTTTATCGCATCTGCAATCCAAGTCGATATTGTCGCCTGTTGATCTGACGAACACCCTCCAGGTTTTCCCGCTGCCCTAATGCTGAACAGGTCACTGGCCGAGGCGGCCCGACGGACGAGAAGGTCGTCCAGGATTGTTGCATCGTATGCAGTTTCATTCCTCCACACTGGCGTTGCGGAGCATAGGTGAAAGAAACATGAAATTGGTAGCAGAGCTGCAAGAAAATGATACATCTTGCGAGAGGTACTGATCAGACTAAACAGGAGATATGTTGTTTTGAGCTGGCAGAGGGTTCCGTCGAACGTATAAGGGAGTTGACAAGGACGGGAAACTCAGTGGTAGCCTACAAGACGCGAGCTTCCCCTCCAGACCTGATACTTAGATAGTGCGGTGATATCATTGTTCAGAGAAACAAAACAAATACACCTGCAGCTGCGCTCCACTGGAAAATTTCACATCTTTGCACCCACCCCCTCTTTCACCGACTGGTTTTTCAGTGGCGTCGGCTATATTGATGTTTTGCTTATGCATTAACTATGTAGTAATTACAGGGATATACAGTAAATAATGGAGATACGAGATTTGTAAACAGTAATGCCTTAACTACAGCTGAAGTGTGCACGTGGTCAGCTCGCGGACAAATCTCCGCGGGATTTCGGCATGTTCTCAACACCCATTCGTTATTATTTTAAGACAAGGCTCCGATATGGGTTGCTAAACGTGTCTTCCTCAGCTGCTCCGCATTGGATAAACTCCACTAGAAGTGTTCAAATGTTGTATGTATGTGTGTCTTTCTTCATGCTCGAAATAGTCACCGAGTAGGGCTCGCTCCATACCTATTCCGGCAACTATTCTCCGGTTCTAGGCGCTTGCCTTCACCGGCCATATCCAGTGTTGGTGGCGCATAGTTTAGTTATCTGTCACATTACTGGCGACGGGCTAGCGGATTCTGCAAGACCCCAAGGAGGTCAGAAGACCCTTTTTGGCTAAGAAGAATTGGGGAGATTACGCTATTCGCATAGCATTCGGAACCCATGACTCCCTTGATGGTGCTTCCTTCGAAGAGATCCATTCATGCCGTGGTTCATGGATTCTAATTCCATCTCGTAAGCTTATTCATGCGGTCTACATTTGGACAGTTGCAACGCAAAGAGCATACATTAGTTCGTTGTTTATAGGTTGACGTTACTAGTGCATACTAAATTGTAGAAATGATCTATTTACGAGGGTTAGTATAATTCTTCGCTTCTTATTTGAAGAGCATTTGTCACTCAACCTAAAAAGAAGACTGGAGGCGTTCTAACAGAATTCATATTATTGTCTGTGTTAGCGTCTTCCACATCGCCTGTGTTCGTTGTTCCCCTTGGGCTATGCTCAGTATCTTGCCAACATCGTCGAGGACAGGTTTACTCGCCTCTCTATCACATTATTGTATCAATTATGAGACTTTACCCACTGAGCGTCGCCTACCTTGTGGCACTTCCTTGCGTGTCTGCCACAAGTGATGCTGCAAGCAGTGCTGCTAAGGCGTTTCTTTCTAGCACGCCGCTTCCAACTGTTCCTGCTCCGGCATCCCACGCAACTCCAAACCGTGCAGCCATTAAGGCCGCTCTGTTAGCTGGCAAATATACCTCCTCATTGAATGACACGACTAGAAGGCTTTGTCCTTCAAGCTGCAGCAGTGCGGGAACAGATTCCAGTCACTGGTTTGCATATCACGATGTAGATCGACTTAAGCTGTGCAACGAGACGATGTTTGTCGACTTCTCTTTGTTCAGCGAGCTCAATAATCCGAGATCAAGCAACAAGATCGCGGCATGCACCGCAGACTTGGTGTCAGTTAGTGGGACAGAGCCAAAGACTACTACTACATGTCAGCAAGACGGTGTCAACTACACCGAAGTCACATCTTCTTTGCAAATGGCCTCTTCTGGTACTTCTTCTGGTGCGACCCTGGCTATTGTTTCCGATGCTCTAGCACAGCTGCAAGAGCTCTCCAGGCTATCTGAGACAAGTTGCAATGAGACAATCCAGTATGCCTACTCCACGAAGGCGGCAGTTGGTGTTTATGTTGGGTCAAAACTCGCCCCTCAAGGTGTCATTGACTCCGTTCTTGACCAATTTTCTACTGCATTAAAGGATGACAAGGGTGTCCCTGAAAGTGTTGCCATCCAGCTTTGTGATGACCAGTCATCTAGATACTCTCTAGGGGTGTTTATCAGCACCGCAGCCGATTTATCCGCGGCTCAGAATGCTGTCCAGACCTGGAAAAACAGCAGTTGTCTCACTACCATGGAGAGATCTGTCCCGTTTGGGCACAACGTCACGTTTCTCGCTCCAGCTCTCATTCACAACTCCAGTAATGGTAGCTCGACATCTGTTAATGGAATACTAGCTAAACTGACGCCTCGTAAAAATCTCTCTCAGCGCGACACCTGCACAACCATTCAGGTACAGTCAGGAGACTCGTGTAGCTCCCTGGCCACTGAGTGCGGAATCACGCCCGCTCAGTTCACCGAATACAACCCCAGCGCTGATGAGTGTTCTACACTGACCGTGGGCGAGTATGTCTGCTGCAGTGCGGGGTCCCTCCCTGATAATTCGCCCAAGCCAGACAGTGATGGGAACTGTTATTCCTACACCGTTGCGAGCGGAGACACCTGTTCTGCAATTGCGGCCTCCCATGATATCACTGTGGACGATATCAACATCTGGAATAATGAAACCTGGGGCTGGACAGGCTGCTCTAATCTTTATATTGCAGACCTGATTTGCCTCAGCACGGGCTATCCCCCAATGCCTGCGCCTATTGCCAACGCTGTCTGTGGACCACAGGTCAACAACACGCCTACCGCCCCACATGGGACTAACCTGAGCACGTTGAATGAATGCCCCTTGAACGCATGCTGCGACATTTGGGGGCAGTGCGGGACTACGGACGAGTTCTGCACTGTGTCTACCTCTAGTACAGGCAACCCCGGTACGGCTGCACCAGGCCAGAATGGGTGTATCTCAAACTGTGGGACTTCCATTGTCACATCTGCTGCTCCAGCGAGTCAATTCACCATTGCATATTTTGAGGGCTTCAATTGGCAACGGCCGTGTCTAAACGAGGGTGTACAAAAGCTCAATACTTCTGCCTACACACACGTTCATTTCGGGTTTGCGGGTATTAATGAAGACTGGTCCATTAACACGACATCCATCGACCCGCAGCTTCCATTCCTGCAAGATCTTCAGGGGGTGAAGAAGATTTTATCCATTGGAGGCTGGGATTTCTGCACGGATCCTAGCACGTACATGATCTTTCGGAACGTGGTCGCTTCCGAGTCAAGTCGGTCGACACTGGTCAACAACATCGTAAATTATATGAATGACAACGACTTGGACGGCATCGACATAGATTGGGAGTATCCCGACGAGCCTGATATCCCTGGCATTCCTGCGGGCACAACAGCAGACAGCACCGGATTTTACTTGCTCCTTGAGGAGCTGAAGGAAAGTATTGCGTCAAACGCTGCTGGTAAAACAATCTCAATAACTGCCCCTGCATCTTTCTGGTACCTGCAACACTTCCCCATCCTGGCGCTCAGTACTGTCGTAGATTACATTGTCTACATGACATATGACCTTCATGGACAGTGGGATTATGGTAGGGCGTATTCGGACCCAGGCTGTTCTGGTGGGAACTGTCTACGCTCGCATGTGAACATGACCGAAACCGTCAACGCCTTATCCATGATCACCAAAGCAGGTGTTCCTTCCAACATGATCGCTGTTGGTGTTTCAAGCTATGCTCGCACCTTTGGAATGACCACTGCCGGCTGCTGGACAGAGATGTGTACCTATACTGGACCAGATTCAGGCGCTACTCCAGGGCCCTGCACTGACACAGCCGGGTATCTCGCTAATTATGAGCTTGACCTGGTGATTTCGGAGAACCCGAGTGCCCAGCAGTACTGGGATCAAGACTCTTATTCAAACATTTTAGTGTACAATGAGACACAGTGAGGCGCCTATATGAACGACACGAATAAGGAGACGCGCAAAATTATCTACGATGCCCTCGGTTTCCTGGGCTCCTCTGACTGGGCGGTTGATCTGCAGACCGATTTTGTTGGTGATACAGGGTCCACCGGCTCATCGGGCCCTGAAGTCGTCTATATCAACCCTGATATCTGGAACTCACCATCAGCTGAAGTAACAGCAACGCCGGGAGTGACGCTCATCTGGCCACCGAAGCCTCTGGCGAGCCCAACCACGATTGCGTTCCCGCCATGGGACACCACTATCTCGTACTCGTCTTTGACGACCCTCACAAGCACCCTAACAGACGGTTTGACATCGACGTACCCGTGGTACATTTACGTTCCCATTCCCACCGTGATTTCTATTCCTCCAGGTAAGCTTTGAGATGCCTTAGTTGTAGTAAAGTGCGCTTCTGTTTGAAACTGTGATCACTGACAAGTGGTTTACTTCTCAGTTACTACTACGGAGATTCCTGTCTGGGGTATATCTATTAGTTCGGGCTCTACAGGGGGGAACATATACCTGACAAGCTCTGTGCAACCAGAACCCTTCCCTGTGACTATTACACCGTAAGTCATGGCACGTTGCCCTACGACTACAAGCAACACTTTTCTGACCATGTATTACAAGAGTTATCGGTGGCACGACATCCATTTTGAATCCCACCACCACATCCACTAACACAGGGGGGATTTTTATTTGGGGCCAGCAGACCGAAGAACTCCCTCCGGCGACGCAGACACTTGGAGGCAGTACGACAATCATCGGTGGAACCACCTTGCCACCAGTAACAACTACTGTGACACCCAACCCGCATCCCACGGATACGCAGTCAACTAAAGACCCCGAGTTGAATACGGGCTCGACTTCGTGGAAGTCGGGTAGACCACCCTCACCAACCAGTCCCCCAGACTGTCCAGGGTGTGGTACGCCTTGTATGTCGAAGACCTCCTTCTATCTTTTTTCAAGGGATGCTAGAATTCCATTGACTGACCATGATGTAACACTCAGGCGTGTTTTTCTGTGACCCAGACTGTCCATTTTGCCCTCCAGGTACTTTTGGCAACCCTGATGGTGATGGTGGTGATGACGACGACAATACATCTACCACAACGACGTCAGGTGCGACAGCTGTTGCAACCGCTATACTTGCTGTGACAGATATGGGAGATGTATTCCCGACGGATATACCAGCCATGTCAGATCTTGCTGTAAGTTATGCTCTTCTGTCTTCTATTTGAAAGTGAACTCGTCCGAGACGGGGGAATCCATGGCTGAATTGACCATGGGTTTGTTTGTCCTTGGTCGTGATGATGCTCGTTTCTTAGATGAAATGTTTGATGCTAACGCCCCTTACAGTCACTGGAATCTGTCCAAATCTCAATATGGAATTCCGCACGACCCGACGATGAATACGGTGTCACTGCCACTACTACCACCACGCAAAAGACAACTTCGACTATGACACAATCTGCGACCCCTTCGCCAACTGCTGAGTGCTATTTCTGGGGTAAGTATACCAATATCTGACAATTTACTTTCCGAGATAAATTAGCCTCCACGTTTTCGAGGTCCACCTCGATAACTCTCATTTTTATCACCTTGTCAGTTAAATGGAAGAAAGGCACTAACTTGGTTTTTCTTTTTCTATAGATGAAGACCTTGTTGCTTACCAGTTTGAAATTTTCAATATCGAAGGCTGGGTAACGGACGGAGGATCGAGTCTACATAAACAGGAAGACGGCTGTGGTGCTCTTACATTCTGGACGTGGAATGATGCAACATCGTTGCAAGCAGCGTATGTGTACTTTGATCTTCCATTCTTCATCAAATCAGGCTGTGTAGAGAGAGCAATTGTGTCTTCTGGAGGTCCAAAGATATCTTGTCAAGGCCAAGGGACAGAGTTCCCCTTCAAAAGGTCCCTGGATTCGCGCGCATCGACAGGTTCGGCACCACCTGTGCCACCCCTGACTGAGGAAAAGCTGCACGCATTGGAGGTTGTTTATGGAAATAACACTGGCTCATTCCAATCATATGTTCCGATGAATTGGACCGAGTCCGGCTCATCATAGATATATCATGGATATATTTTCTTCAATGCTAAAACTGTGGTTCAGCCTCATCTAATTCTACGATAGTAGTGACAAACTCCCTACATGTAATACATGTATTAAGAGACCTCTCTTTGGGGGTGAAATACCACTTAGCTGTGGTAATTTGTTTATTTTCCATGATGTTACCATATAAAAACGAAGATTGCCATTATATGATGCGTAGAAGATACGAAATGGTTTGATTAATTGCTTCACATTCAACTAGTGGGTCCTAGAAGCCTATGACTATACGGGCCTCATAGCCCCATAAAAGCAACATTAACCAGAACTCAGGCTGAGCCATACATAACATTGCATCCCCATCCTGTATCACCAAATAAAAGCATGTTACTGTCAGAAGATTCAATGAATCACAGCCAATCGATAAGCCTGACGACGCTACTTAACTAAGCAAGGCTCTCACGAAGCCCTCATGGGATTACACGGGTAGTCTAGACAAGATTCAGTCTAGCACAATCATGTGGTATTATATCGAGTATATTAATGTTACGGGCTAGGTCCCGCCTTGACTGTCTAAGGTAGGTACAGTAGAATGAGTAGAATCATACATGCCAGGAGGAAGAAGAGTGTGCAAGCTTTACAGGTGATATAGGGGTGCCGGGTATACTAGACCCCATAGGGTTTGGTATCGCATTTTAAGGGGTATCATGTAGGGCATTGTGACGACGAGTCGATTCCTATCCTCTAAGAGTACTCTGCAACGAGAAAACCAAACATGAGAAGGGAAGGAGGAAGAGAAAGAACCTCCCCCGCTAGTTACATAAGAAATATTTCTTTGTGTGCGCCAGTCCATTCCCTTTATGGTTCTGTATGACGTTATTCCCATCACAGTACCGCTCTTGGTTCCCTTTCCCTAGTGGTACCTCAGGCCGCCACTACTGGTTCCTGAGTCAGGACCATCATATTATCCTTCTTTCTAGGCTATGTTTACCTTTAAGTATGTTGTTATCTCCCCTATTTGGTACAAATCTATCTTTTTTTGCTGCCTTTAACTATTCTTGGAGGTGTTTTGGTGGTTTTAGCTTCTCTGGGTAGCAGTTATAGTACTTTTTTAATATAAGAAGGGCGTTCTTGAAATTTCTAGCTAAATATCACTTTATATTGATGTTATAATTTAATTATTTTATCTGATAATAAAGCTTTTTCTAGTATATCTAGATATTTAATATCTTTTTAATTATTTACTTATCTTATCTATTTATCTTAATAGACTCTGCTAGCTCTTTTAGCTGTCTTAGTAATAGTTCTATAGTTGCTGCTTATCTTAGTTTCTTTAGTAAGAATATAGAATATATATTAATCTTGTCTAGTAATTCTAATTTAAAAGAGTTATTAATTTATTTCTTGATTTAGTATAGACTATTTATCTGGATATCTAGCTTCTTACTAGATTATTCTGTTTCTTAATACTTTATAGTAACTATAACATAATTATCTATATTGAAGTTGAGTGGTCAACACTTTCTATTAATTCTCAACTACTGTTATTCTTAATTTTTTTAGAGATTTATCTTTATTACTTTCTAGGTGCTATACATTTGATCTAGCTATAACTTAGTATCTTTTTTATTTAAAATTAGTTTTTTTAGTAGTTTAGATAACTTTTAATTAAATAAGATATATAGCTGATATCTTTTTTTAACTATAAATAGCAATAGTCTAATTAATTCTTAAGGTAGGATTGTTATTATGTAATCTATTATTAGCAACTAGTCTAATTAGTTATTCTATATATAATTTATAAATACTTTTAGTTTTTATGATAAGTACTGGTTGATAATCTCTATCTATCTATCAGTCTAAAGGTAGTAAATAGTTAATAGTTTTAGCTTGATTTTAAGATAGTAATATATCTTTAATTAGAATTCTAATATAAATTAACTACCTCTATTTAATATAATAGAGTTAAAAGATTTTATCTAATAAAATACATTTTTTAATCACAACTAGGCTATTCTCTTAGCTGTATTATTATTATTATTTAATCAAATTTAACGTCTATACCGAGCCTTAGGCTATGACAGACAGCGATTCGTGTGGATTAGGCCTGCTTATAGAGGTTGCCCTCTATAAGCCGGTGCCTCTACCCCTATTGGATCCAGGCTTTCAAGGTATCTTGTACTTTCCTCGCCTTATGCCGCTTATATACGCAGGACGATTTAGGGGCTTATAGTGGGTAGCAATTATTACCTCCTCCTTATAGCCACTAACGTTTAGGTATTGTCTATAATAATAGGCTGCCCCTGCCCGCTATCCTTTCCCCTCTCACTCTCCCTCATCCAGGGCCTTAATGCCCTAATTATCAGTTTTATAGGCCTGCTTCCAGGCCTGTTAGTTATCCTCTCACTCCCTAATAGTCTTTATAAACGCTAGCAGCACTGTAGTGACCTTTAGATCCTAGAATAAACGTGCTTCAGGGCACTGTTACCTATCCTATAGAGCCTCTACCCCCACTTCAGCCAAGCCAGCATATAGTTTTTCCTACTAATAGCATTATTGTTAGCAGCTTATAAAAAGGTGTTTTACTATTTTAATCTTCTTAGAGTATCTCAAGCAGTTAGAGGAGTCTTAGGCCTTAATATAATATAAATAGGCTCTAATTAGTGCGTGGCCAGTCTTAAACTAGTAATATTACTATACTAGATACTTAGGGGTGTTCGCTAATATTAGGTCAAGCTTCTATCCCTAAGGGGGATAGTAGGCCTAGCTTGCCTACTAAATATACTTTACAAACTTTACAGCAAGCTAGTTGGCCCTAACAGCTCTATAAACTTCAATATAGACCTATTAAGCATATATTAATAAGATGTCTAAATATTTACCTATTCAAGGCTTCTCTATAGCTTTCTTAGCGGCTTTATTAGCCTTTTTGTTGCCTAAAACCCCCTTATAGCCTAGCATCCAGCATATAGTAACCCTGCAGCCGGTGATCTACAGTTCTTTGACTAGATCCTATATCTGCAGCGCCAAGGCTTAGCTAGGGCCTGGCTAGATATACTAAAGCCTGCTTATAGCAGCTTAAGCATTAAGAAACACCTTAATTAGCCCTATAAAGTTCTCTATCAACACCCACTCTAGGGCTTCTACCACCCCTATTAGTTCTACATCAAAAATCTCAAAGCCTACACTAAGAAAGACCAGACACGTCCTCCAAAGGCTATAAAATGGCTTATAGGCTACCACAGCGCTTACCTACTGATTATTAAGCCTGGAACTATCTAAGTATAGATTAGTATTCCCTATCCTACTTAGAGGGTCTAAGGCTAATTATATAGCAGTTTCAGAGGTATCTATCCTAAAATCTAGTAGTATAAATTTATTACCAGGCTCTATTATATACTTAAAGCCCTAGAAGAGATTAGCGGTTAAAGCCTCTTATAGCCTGCAGACCAGGCCTATACCCAGCTTCTAGGGGCTTTAATAGGTTAATATTATCTAAGCTCAGTCTTCTAGCGGCTGCTTTTTAGGCTATATATAGATGTCTCTCTCTCTAAATATTATAGAGAGTATTTCTACTACTAAATGTCCTTAAGAAAGTCTTAAAAGTCTTAAAGTATACTACTGCTATTTACTATCTAATAAGGCCTTTACTAGTTCTAAAGCTGCCTCCCTTATAAATAGTCTTAATAGGATAGATTTTAGCATGCCTATGACTGTCTAGGCCTAATTATTAATTAGGCCCTATAGTCCTTCTAAGCAGTCCTTTTATCTATATTACTAAAGCTCAGCCTTATAAAGCGCTACTAACTATACAGTAGCCTTTTAGATTCGCTATACCAGGCCTAAAAAGAGCCCCTAAGCTTTATATAATGCCTGTATTCATCTTTTAGTATTTTAATCTTTTTACAGGCAGTACTTATAGTAAGCTTTAAGAATAAGTTTTAGATCTAGTAAAACCCCTAACCACTAGATAGCTATTAGAGAAAATACCACTAAAGCGTCTTCTACCTACACTCTAGCTTCCTAGACCTGATTTTTATATTCCCTACTAGTGACCCTAGAGAATAAAATAGCCTCTATCTTTTTAGGATCAAGTTTAATACTATTTGCCAATCTCTACTTAATAACAGCTTTTACCACTGCCTCTAGCTATCTATAGATCTTAGAGACCGAGCTTCTCTAAGCTATCAGACCTATATCATTAGTATAGAACAGGGCCTTGATCCCTAGCACCTACTATTCTATAGCCTAAAACACATCCCAGATATAAATAAGAAAGAGGATTAGAAAGACTAATAAGCCCTAGGGCAAGCCTAATTTAATAAATTGTTTAGGGACTTTATAACTATCAATTACTAGACTAACCTTTCTATCTATAAAAAAGAATAAAGTCTATCTTATAAGATCATTATTAAGACCTACTGCCTCCATAGCCTCACTAAGCTTATAGAGGTCAACATAGTTAAAGGCCTCTATAATATCAATAAAGATAGTGCCTATAAGAAGCTTCTAAGCCCACCCCTTATACACAGTTTATATAAGGCAGGCCACTACGTCAATAACCCTATAGCCCTGCCTATACCTTATTTACCCAGGGTATAATACCCTTTAAGCCTCACACCAGTCTACTATAAAGCCTACAGCCAGCTTCTTAACTACCTTACTCAGACAGCTAAGTAAGCTTATCACCCTTTAAGCCTTTACCTAGATATAATCAGGCTTCTCTAGCTTCTAAAGTAAAATATCTTTAGTAGTCTTCTAGGCCCCTAGATACACCCTAAGCCTAAAGCACTGCCTAGCCATCTCTATAATTCAGAATAAGTCTAATGCCCAGAGTAGCTGGTATACTTTAAAATTAAGTCTATCAGCCCCTAGAGCTTTTTTAGTGCTCTAACTGAATAAGGCCTAATACACCTGCTCTAATATTATAAGTATATAGGCCTATCTATCTAATAACTCCCTAGAAGGAGAGCTACAAAGGACATTAAGAAACACTATTTTCCTAATTAGAGCTTCTTTATCAGCTATAGTAATAGCTAGAAAGGCTCCTTAGTCTAGGCTTTAGAGTACTGGTGTAATAAGGTTACTTAGTGGCTTAATATACTATAAAGCTATCTAACACCTATCAAAATCTCCTAAAGAAAGCTTTTTTAGATTATCTCTAAAAAGATTATCTATAGAAGCTATCTTATCCTTAGATAGATCTCCTAGGCCGCTCCTCCTCAGAGACAGGTCCTCCTTAGGATTATTAAGAAAAGGGTTCTTATTAAAGATAGAACCCTTTTTTTCCTCTTCTTTTCCCCTAGGACCTTTCTCTATGAGAAAGACCTCCTAACAGATCCTTTTAATAGCCCTTATTTTTTAGTAATAAGCCATTCTTGTAGCCTTAAATTCAGTGTTAGTATAAATATAGATCTATCACTACTTATAGGCTGTAGTCTATAAGCTCTAGGCTTACTACAGCTCTAGCTTCTATTACTACTTAGAGTATACACAAAGCTATACTGCTTTAATATACTTATCAAGTATACTAGTTAGGATGTCCTGCATCTAATTAACCTCTCTAGCAAGGTCTTTCTCAGTATATTAATCACTAAAAAGAAGATAGCCTACAGCCTCTAAGACCTAGACTACTATGGTCAGCTTCAGGGCTTCCTGGTTTACCTACAGGGCTTCTATCTGCCACCTAGTAATCTCCCCAGAGATGCCCCCTAGGGAAGGTTCTTCTAGGGCTTCCTAGACTAAGACGATAAGCTTGTAGTCAGATATTGTAGGCTTATCCTTATCTACCTCTCAGGCTTGTAGAGGCCCCAGGGTTGGCAAGAATAACGCTAAATCAATAATTAACACCCCCTCAGTCTTTTTATAGTGTGTGGCCTTCTCTAGTGGGTTATTAATATATAATAAGTGCCGCTCTATAAGCTGTTCTAGGGGCTCAGCATTAACCCGGCCCTTGGCCAATGGGTTCCACAAGAGGCTATAAGCGTTGAAATCACCTACTAATAGGCATCTACCCTCTATAAACAAGGTCCAGTCTGCGTCTTCAATAGCCCGGCGTCGCCTGGGAGAGGCCCCCTGCCACCGGCAACTAGCCCCAATCCACACGTCATAGCAGTTGACTATTCTGGTGCGTCGGGGGGCATGCCCGCAATAGAAGATATAATACTTATATTCAAACAGTATAAATAAATAAAAGAGCAGAGAGAACAAACACAGAGTTAATAATAGTGCAATAGACTATTTAAAAGTAAGAAAAAAGAAATAAATAATAGCTCAACCTATAAATAATATATTAATAACATATATAAATAGGTCCATACACTACATGCACTGATCTCCGTAATAATAGTATCTAAGCTTATTTACACCTCCTATAAGAACCTGTGTAAAGACCACTGACGCAGCTTCTCAGAAAAGGGAGGATAATATGAGGCTGTGAGGCCTTTGAGACGCACTAGATGCTGTATCTCACTACACTAGCCTCACAGAGGGTTGCCAAGCCACTAATGAAGCGGCATATATAATCTGACCTTCACACAAGGGTTGCCGAAGGTCAGCAATCAGTTTGACTATCTAGCGAACTATAGCTTTACTATCGAATCCAACTCTTGCCTGCTCTCTATATA
>JAMAGJ010000044.1:0-26186 GCA_023626115.1 Talaromyces sp. PX2406 | reverse complement strand
CCATAGCGAAGCCCTGGATACCTTCAAGTAGCATTGAATTTCAAAAGATTGATTTTTGGTTTTCCCGGCGGTTTTTTACACATCTATATAAAATTAATATATATTCTAGACCTGGCAAGAGCTACCTAAATCCAATGACTTTAAAAGTAAAGAATAGATCAGAAGGCCTGTTATAGTTAGAATAAAAGAAGTTAATAAAAGAGAATAAGTATTTTAACTATAAATTACCAAGATACTAAATATTAAATTACCCTTTGAAAAAAAAAGTACTAGAGCTAAAGAATCTTGAGAAAGTTATTTCACTAGGGAGCCAGTCAGAAAATGACTATATCTAGGGAAAGATTTCTTTCTAAGTATTATAAATGTTGATTTATTATCTTTAGACTTTTCTTAGTTATTAAAGAGAGAGCAGGATAGTCTAGTCTTATTTATTTGATTAGCTAAGAATAGATTTTCTATTATTATTAAAATATTAATAGATATTAGAGTAAATAGTTATACTTTCCTTAATATTTTTCTTGCCAAGAAGCTTGTATATTATTTCTAAACTTATATAATCTCTCTAGGATAACCCTGTATAGTGAAAGAATATAATAATAAGATAGTTATACTAATTATATACCTAATATACCTAACTTTAAAGATATAAAGATAAGTATAGCAATATCTTTCTTTTTTAATAGTAGAACTAGGGAAATATGATGTTATTTTTAGATAAATATAGATAGTAAAGTATAGTATTTTAATAGACTATCACTATTATTAGTTACTCTAACTAGAAGAGATCTTTTTAAAGGATGAGCTACTATCTAAGCAAGATTTTTTTATCTCTAAAATAATCCTTTCTTAATTAAAGAAAGTTTCTATAGAGTATTAGAAGAATACTGATTAATAAGATAGTCTCTTTAATAAAGAAATCAGATAGGAGGTTATTAATAAAGTACTATATAAGACTACATCTATAGATACTATCTCTAGATTATATTAAACTAGTTACTAAAAAGAATAGCTTATAGTATTGGTAAAGATAAATTAATAGTTAAGCAGTATGTATAATAATCACTCTAAAGAAAAGGTAAATCCAATATATCATTAGAAACAAGCTAAGCCTATAAAATAGAAGCCTAAGGTATAGATAGTATTTATTAGAGCTATAGGATTTATAAGGTACTTAAAGGATAAGAATATAATTATCTTTATAATAAGTTTCTATAAAATTAAAAAGGTTATATAGGATAAACAGAAAGACTATCTAGGAATTAAGAAGCTTATTAAGATTAGATAGAAACTATCTAAAAGATATTAGGAATATATAGATATATTCTCTAAATAAGAATTAGATAAGTTTCTAGATTATAAAGGCTATAATCATTAGATTAAGCTAACTAGCAAGTAAGAGCTTGGTTATAGCCCTTTATACTAAATAAATCTAAAAAAGCTTAAGACTGTATAAGAATATATCTTAGACAATCTAAATAAAGATTTTATTATGTCTAGTAATGTATCTTTTATATTACTAATTCTTATAGTATCTAAGCTAGATAAAGGACTTTGATTCTATGTAGATTACTAGAAGCTGAATATTTTAACTAAGAAAAACTAATATCTACTGCTGCTAATTAAAAAAGTCTTTAAGTGGTTAAGTAAGACAAAAATATTTATTAAATTAGATATACAGCAAGGTTTCTATTATATTAGAATAAGCTCAGAGTTAGAGGACTTAATAATCTTTTAATATTGATATAGAATATATAAGTATAAGATAATATTTTTTAGATTAATAAATAGACTAGCAACTTTTTAGTAACTAGTAAATAATATCTTTATAGACTATCTTAACAAGTTTCTAGTAGTATTTATCAATAATCTACTGATTTATAATAAGAATAAGCTTAAGTATTAGATATATATAAAATTTATATTAAAAAGACTAAGAGCAGTAAGACTACAGACTGTAATCTATAAATGTAAATTCTATGTTAAAACTATATAGTATCTAGAATTTATTATCATGCTAGAAGAAATCAAGGTTAATCTAATTAAGATTAATACTATCCTGAAATAGATAGCTCTAGGAACTATATAAGGAGTGTAATTATTCTTAAAATTCTATAATTTCTATTAAAAGTTTATATAAGAATATAGTTAGATAGTTAAACCTCTAAATCATCTAATTTGGATAAATATCTTTTTTATCTAGGACAGTAACTATGAACTAATATTTAAAAAGTTAAAAAAGTTATTAATTAAGGCTTTAATATTATATTACTATTAATTAAAGCAATCAATATAGGTAGAAATAGATATCTTTAATAAGGTAATTGTAGCAGTCCTGTTACAGTGTTGTGAAGATAATAAGTAATATCTAATAGTATTCTACTTAGCAATAATAATACTAGCTGAGAGGAACTATAATATTTATAATAAGGAAATGCTTGTGATTATCAAGACCCTGAAAAAGTAGAGACTAGAGCTGATAAGGCTCTAAAAAAAGAAGTAGTTTAAGATCTTATCTAACTACTAAGCTTTTAAATACTTTATATCTATAAAGTTATTAAATATTCAATAGATAAGATGGTATAAATTCTTATATAAATTTTATTTCACTTTAAAGTACTAATTAGATAAGATTAATATACTTGTAGATATCTTAACCTAATAATATAGTAATAAGGCAGGTAATCTAGATTATTAAAAAAGAATTCTATTTCTAGAAGAAATCTTAAATAGTAGAATTATTAAAGAACTAAACTGTAGAAAACATCTATAGGCCAATAACCTGAAAATAGAAGTCTATATAGTTATAGCTGAGACTGATCTAGTACCTTATATTATAATCTCTAATAAGTAATATGCTATTATAGTAGAAGCAAAAGAATAAGTAAAGAACTTAGGAGATAACTAGTAAATTACTAATAAGATAGTACTATTTAAAAGTCGTTTATATATTCTTAAGGAAAAAGATCTGTATATATATTTATTAGATAAGATCTATTACTAGCTATCTACTATCTATCCTAGAAAGATAAAGACTTAGAGCTTAGTTAAAGAATATTATTATTAAGAGTTATAGAGTAAGGATATAAATTATTACTTAAATAACTATATGATATATAAATAGATAAATATTTAAAAGGATCTGCTTTCTAGATTACTAAATCTATTATCTATCTTAAATTAATCTTGGCAATATATTTTAATAGATTTCATAACTTATCTATAGAACTGCAAAGGATATAATATAGTATTTGTAATTATAGACTGACTTAGTAAAGTATTAATGTCAATATTTTATTAGAAAGAGACTATAGTTAAAGGAATAGCCTAGTTATGGTTAGAGAATATATTCTGCTGGATAGGATCTTCTAACTCTATTATATTAGACAGAGATAGTTAATTTATGTTAGAATTCTGGTTAGAGGTATATTACTATCTAAGAATCAAGCTAAAGCTGTCAACTGCCTATTACCCTTAGATCAATAAATAGATAGAGATTACTAACCAGTACTTATCATAGAAGCTAAGAGTATTTATAAACTATATATAGAATGACTAGTCAGACTAATTACTAATAATAGATTATATAGTAGCAACCCTACCTTAAGAGTTGATTAGACTATTGCTATTTATAATTAAGAGAGGATACCAGCTATATATTTTATTTAATTAAAAGTTACCTAAGCTATTAAGAAAGCTAATTCTAAATAAAGAAAATACTAAGTTATAGCTAGATTAAATATATAGTACCTAGGAAGTAGTAAAGATAAACCTCTAGAAGAGTTAAGAGTGATAGTAGTTAAAGATTAATAGGAAATACTGACTACTTAACTTTAATATAGATAATTATATCATAGTTACTATAAAGCATTAAGAAATAGGATAGCCTAATAGGAAGCTAGATATCCAGATAAATAGTCTATACTGAATTAAGAAGTAAATTGGCAATTCTTTCAAATTGGAATTACTAGACAGGATTAATATACATCCTATATTCTTACTGAAGAAACTAAGGTGAGCAGCAATTATAGAACTATTACTAGGATAGTTAGAAGAGCTAGTAGAGCCTATTAAGGTAAATAGACAGGATAAGTAGATGGTTAAAAAGATATTAAACACCTAGGTATACTAGAAAAAGCTTTATTATCAGATAAAATGGTTAGGTTATAATATCGATATAGAGTAATATCTAGCTGGAAATTTCAAGAACACTCTGATTATGTTAAAGGAGTACTATGATAGCTATTTAGAGAAGCTAGGACCATTAAAACATCTTTAAGAATAGTTGAAGGTAGTAGAGGAGGACAGATTTGTACTAGATAGAGGAGATAATAGCATACTTAAAGGTAAGCATGGCCTAAAAAGGGAGGTAGTATGATGGTCCTAACTTAGGCCTTAGGAACCAGCAGTAGCGGCCTGAGGCACTACCAGAGAAAGGGAACTGAGAGTGATACTAAGATGGAAATAACCTTATACAGAACTATAAAGAGAATAAACTGGCGCATATAAAGGAATATTTCTTATATAACTAGTAGAGGAGATTCTTTCTCTTCCTCTTTCCCTTCTCATGTTTAGTTTTCTCGTTGCAGAGTACTCTTAGAGGATAGGAATCGACTCGTCGTCACAAGTCAATGATTACTATAAGATTTGTATTCCTATCAGACATTAAAAGTTTCTCTATAAAATCTATACTAATATCTCACCATATTCACAAAGGAACAGGGAGCAGTTTTAATAACCCTTATCAGTATTGTCTCTATACAGTATTCACACCATATTTGTTGCAGTTATTTATAAACCTTTAGATATCCTTAGATAGGTTCAGCTAATATAGTTATTAGGCCATGATAGCATAGGTCATGTTTCAGCCTAGATATCTAGTGAGATAGGAGTCATATATATCTTGTATAATATAAATATAGAGTGATTTACTGTTTAATACCCATTATCAGTTTTAAAATAGTAATTAGTCCACTATATCAATTATATATTTAGATATTATAGTATGAAGTTATAGATCTTGAAAGAACTATAAGAGCTTCTAGTGTACAGCCTCTTTGATTTGTTTATAATTCTTATTCTTAATTTTAGCTAGTTATTATTATTCTTTAATTAATATTAAGTGCTTTATATAGATAGTATAGACATAGGGTTTAGATGTAGTGTTTAATAAGCAACCTTAAAGAGGTTATTCTAGATAGTTTCTTTATACTTTGTCAAGATTAATAAGACGCTTATTTTGATATACTAGATGTTTATTATCAATCCTATCAGATATATTTTACAAGTGTTGTGATAGTGTATCAGGTCTGGTAGCTAGTCGCCTTAGCTAGTATTAGAGCTTATAGTTGAAGTATAAGAGTATACTGATCCATCTTATTTACTTTTTATTTAACTATTAAAGCTGTATAAAGTATTTAAGATTCTAATAATTAGTTAGGATAGTAAACTCTTTAGTACTAATTAATTCAGGTTCCTATTGCTTTAGATATATTATTATTGCCAATAGCTCTTTATTATGGATCTTGTAATTATACTCTATAGATATGTACTTTTAAAAGAAGTAGGTACAGGTTTGTAGAAGTCTTTTGTTATTATACTATGATAATATCCCTTTTATAATATATCCTGAAGAGTTAGCTTCCATAATTATATCCTGCTCAGGGTCGAATTATATTAATATTAAATTGCTTATAAATATTTGTTTTAGTTGTTTAAAGGCTTTATTAATAGCCTTAGTCTAAATGAAAATAGTCCTTTTTTTAGTTAGTTCTGTTAGTAGGTGGATTATATCAGAATACCTTCAGATAAACTGTCAATAGAAATTTGTGAATCCTAGGAATAATTGTATATCTTTTATATACGTTAGGGCTTTTTATTCTAAAATGATAGAGACTTTTATAGGATCTATTTAGATCCTTTTTCTAGCTTCTAATATAAATCTAAGATATTTTATTATTTGTATTTTAAACTTATATTTATTGATATCTAGCTGTAGTTCTACAGTGCGCAGGCATTCTAGTATTCTTATTATTTATTTCTAATAATATATACAGCTGCCTTCTATAAAGATAAGTATATCATCTAAATAGATAGATATAAAGTTATTTAAAAACTTATAAAAGGTCTAATTAATATATTATTAAAATATATTTAATATATTGATAAGGCTGAAAGATATTACTAACTATTTATAGAGTCTAAACCTAGTTTAGAAAGCTATCTTTTACTTATCTTCTTCAGTAATATATATCTTATAGAAGGCCATTGTAATATCAAGCTTTGTAAACTATTAGGCTTTAAATATTTATTATAAGGTTTTATATATTAATAATAGTAGATATCAGTCTTTTTTTATTATAGTGTTAAGCGTCTAATAATTAATATAGAAATATAGTCCTCTTCTAGATTTCTTTATAAATAGTATTGGCACTATAACAGGCAAGTTACTTATATATATAAAGTCCTTCAACAGTAAGTTATAAAGAGTTTTCTATAGAACCAGCAGTTCTTCTTATAATATATTATAGAGAGGGCCTTATAGTATCTCTAACTTGCACCCCTTTATATCAGTATTAATTAGTTCAATTTAATAGTCAATATTTAGATATAATAGTGATAGCTTATCAGCTTCCTTTAGGTTAAATAATTCTAGAAACTTATAGTAATACTTAGATAGCTTGTTTTTTAGATCTATCTATAATTTTAGGGCTAGAATCTTCTCAATATTCTATATAGAGACTACAAATATGTCGACCTTCTTTTTCCTATTTTATATCTTTTTCAAAGTGTTCACTACAGCTATATTAATTTATTAAAGAATATACTCAGGTTATAATAAGTTCTTTTTATCAACAGATATTCTGTTCTTAAATTCTAGTCAGCCTTTAGTGATGTTAATTCTTATATATTGATATTCTATCTATAAAAGACCCAATATCATATCATATTTATACTTTAGAACTATATAAAAATAGGCTTTCTCCTATATATTTCCCCTAATATCTAATATCACGTATACAATTTCTTTAATATATTAAAGTACTAAACCATTATATCCCTTAATAGGTCTAGATTTAATAGCACTATAATTCAGCTTTTTCTTTCAAGCAAAGGTCTCTTTAATAATCCTATAGATAAGACACCTACTATTAATTAAAGCATTGGTATTAGTTCTACAGTCTAATCATACATCTATATTAAATAGAGATCTATTAAACCTTCTAACTATCTTCTTAAAATTCTCAAAGTTATAAGCTGTTTTATATTTTAGCTTCTACAGGCGACTTTATGCAGAAGCTACTCTTTTGACTCTGATATACTATCTAAGCCTGTATCAGATTTAGTCTTATTCTCCTTTACTCTAGTGTTAGATATTCTCATAAACTTATTATATTTCTTTTTGTTATAGTTCCTCAAAGATAGCGCTTAACAGAGCAGCACAGATTCAGGGCAGTATTAGACAATATAATCTAGTTTTCTATATTAAAAACAGTTATCCATTCTAACAGTATTAATTAGCAGGCCCACAGATGTCTAGTCTATGACTTAGAAC
Organism: Talaromyces sp. PX2406; assembly: GCA_023626115.1. Taxonomy (NCBI): domain Eukaryota; kingdom Fungi; phylum Ascomycota; class Eurotiomycetes; order Eurotiales; family Trichocomaceae; genus Talaromyces; species Talaromyces sp. PX2406. The sequence goes on along the minus strand of JAMAGJ010000044.1, from coordinate 18,634 downwards.
TATCCTCTATTAAAAGAAGTTCTTTTTATGAGTAAACAGAAAGTGTTCCACTTATATTAAAACTAGATATTATCAATCCTTTTTAGCTCTTTAAGATTATTTACTACTTAGTATAAATATTTACAGAAAGCTTTATATTACTTCAGCATATTGCTCCTAACAGTCACACGCCTTATTTCTTAATTAATCACAGTCTTCAGTTATAAGATTTTTATATTATCAGTCTATAATTAACCTCTTACAAGAAATAATATCCATTTAAATTCACTAATAAAGTCCTAGAAAGGGATGCGCTCCTATCATATATAGTTAAGTTCAAGGTTTACCTTCTCCACAAGTTAATAATCTTCGAACAGCATATTAAGATGCGCAAAGAAAGCCTCTAGTATAGCGGGGATAACAGTATTTATATTCCCATAAAGCCGCATCCAGGGGTAGACCTTCATCTGGGCCTTTCCTGCCAACCATCTATAGACATACTACAGTTGCTCATATAGTCCTCCAATCACTGATATATCGACCGTCAATTTTATATATAGGATTGCCACGAACTGCATATATCATGAACGATCAGAGTCGTCATATTTATCAGGATGGTTAAGGGAGTAACACGGTTTGTTCACACTGTACATAGGGGTTACCGATGGTGTGACATCAGTAGGGACCTCGGGCATAGGTGGTTCGGTCGTATTGTTAACTTGTCCTTCGACATGCGATAGGCGAGCGGACATATTCGTCAGAAGGAGTTCTAACCAAAATACCTGAGTGTAGTGAGCCGTACTACAATCACAAACTCTATTTTAGGGTTATTTTTGCTAGTTAAATCTAGAGTTAATATTATAGACTATAATCAGAAACTTTTATAGACTACAATCAGGTTTTATCGCCCAATCACTCTCAAAATTAGACCAGTTATTTTTATACTATTAAATCGCTCATCATCAAAGACTAAATAATATTCAACTGATATTATACATGTTATAGCCAATTAAAAAGGACATATTTATTAGATAATATTAATTGATATATAACAGGCGCTAGTGGCTAGAATATATCACATATGCGCCATAGCGGATCATTAAAAATTCCCACATATTAAGGCATAGTTATATATAATTATATATTGTCTATATAATAGATAATAATTATAATTACAAATAATATCAGTATTTACTATATTAATAAAGATAAACTATTATTATCACTATATATAATACATTTTTTAAGTAATTAAAAGAGTTTCCTATTATAGTATACTAGATATATCACCATACTATATAGCCCAGTCAGATTAAAGCACATTTATATCACATACACCATTATATATCCACTACTATACACATTATATTAATCAATGATGTCTGTACATAGCCTAATATTGCATATAACCCGATCAAGTTAGATATTCTAGTCATCCAGACCATAGTGATCCTGCAGTTGGTCATACCCATCAACAGATATTAATATCAACTAAGTCCCTATTCATACCAATATATATATACTACCATGTCCACTATACAGCAGTATTAGATCAAGCATCACTAGTAGTCCCAGATCCAGAAGATTAGACAGCCCACCCACATAGAGCAGAAATAGATCTAGTATAAGCAGGATCAGGCATACTATTCTATTTAATGTCAACAGTTATTTCTTATTAAGACCAATATATAGTATTTTGTTATTATTCCTGAGATAGACAAAGCTATAGCCTCTGACAGTGATGTATATAAAATATTGATCTAGAATATACAGACACATTGGTGCAGCATGCAGGAGGCCATAGACTGGAAAATCCAGGCTAGCTAGGTCAATGAGGCCAACCCATAGTTATGACAGACAGAGTAGGTAAAGTATTTAAAAGACTTTAATATATCTAATTTAATAAAGAATATAAGCCTACCTCCTATAGATATTGACAGCCAGCTGTCTCTTAAGCCAGAAGCTTACGCCATTTAGATAGTTATAACACGGTTGGCCACTATCAGCCAGTTATCTATAATCTATCAGATTGAGATGTTTATACAGTTGGAAGCTATCTAGACTAAGTAGTATCAAATACAGTACACCCTATTAGAGACGTATTAGGATAAAGAGTCAATCATAAAGCAGGTACGTCTATAACAGGAGATATTGATATTTTTTTAACATATGCAGCAGCTGCACGAGTAGACCAGTCCTCTGTATCGATTTATGCGACGACAGTGCATAGTATAGGAGCGGTTAGTGGATGTAGTGCGGATTTTATCCACCCGCCAGGCGAGCAAGGGTAAGATGATCACGTGATCTAGGGCCATGCGGGCACCGTGGGTGGAGGAAAAAGAGGAAGAAGAAGAGGAGGAGGAGGAGAAAGAGGAGGAGGAGGAGGAAGAGGAAGAGGACACTATGTCGGTCGATTTGTTGTCTATAGACAGCAATGAGCCTAATTTTTTCAATGACAGGAGCGACGAGATAGAGAAGACGATAGAGGAGATGGCCATAGGGATAACAGTTGATGTAGATGCTGTGTTTAATATCAAGTGCCCTTCAAAGAATAAGGATAAGACTAGCAATATCATTATGCTACTATTAAGCCCTATAGAATAGGTATGTTTAGATTTTTATATCAAATTATTGAATTAGTATATTACCCAACAGGAGTATAACAGCGTATTAATGTGCGCTGTGGCTATATTAAAGATTCGCGAGGACAGTTTCCATATACCTAAGAATTACCCGCCTATTTTATCGCAAGTAATCAAGGTTGTATAGTTCATAGTAGTAAAGAAAGCAGTAGAATTAAGTAATAAGTTTAAGAAGGAGGATACAGCCAAGTTATCCAGTTCTTGTCACGAGAATCGATAATGCTCAGCCAATGAATATGACAAACGGACGCTAGTTACATAAGCAGCCGTGACCATTGATATGGTAATAGTTGGACCAGTGAAGATGGGGCCAATTACGACCACCCTTGACGGTAAGGAAGCACGTGACGGAAGATATGCACGATGCATAGTCAAACATAGCTAGACTATATTTAGATATACCTTATGCTGTATAGTCAATAGAGTAATGACTATGCTCGTTATGCTTAGGATTTACTATATAAGGACACTTATTTACCAATATGTATTTAGTTTGTTCGTGCTTTATCTTTTATATTAATTTAGACAATAGGATATATACTATATCTGATATATTAACAAGTTATTTTTAAATATTCTCTTGTTTATAAGAGATATTCTTTTATTATTATTATTTAATCAAATTTAACGTCTATACCGAGCCCTAGGCTATGACAGACAGCGATTCGTGTGGATTAGGCCTGCTTATAGAGGTTGCCCCCTATAAACCGGTGCCTCTACCCCTATTGGATCCAGGCTTTCAAGGTATCTTGCACTTTCCTCGCCCCAGGCCGCTTATATACGCAGGACGATTTAAGGGCTTATAGTGGGTGACAATCATTACTCCCTCCTTATAGCCACTAACGTTTAGGCGTTGCCTATAATAGCGGGCCATCCCTGCTCGCTATCCTTCCCCCTCTCGCTCCTCCTTATCCAGGGCCTCAATGCCCCAATTATTGGTTTTATAAGCCTGCTCCCAGACCTATTGATTATCCTCTTGCTTCCTAATAATCCCTATAAATACCAGCAGCGCTGTAGTGGCCTTTAGGTCCTAGAATAGGCGTACTTTAGGATACTGTTCCCTATCCTACAGGGCCTCTACCCCCACTTCGGCTAAGCCAGCATATAGTTTTTCCCACTAATAGTATCACTGCCGGCAGCTTGTAAGAAGATGTCTTACTATTTCAGTCTCTCTAGAGCACCCTAAGTAGTTAGAGAAGTTTTAAGCCTTAATGCAGTGTAAATAGGCCTTAATTGATATATAGCTAGTCTTGAATTGGTAATATCGCTACACTAGATGCTTGGGGGTGTTTGCCAATATTAGGTCAAGCTTCTATTCCCAGGGGGGATAGTAGGCCTAGCTTGTCTACTAGGCACGCTTTATAAGCTTTATAGTAAGTTAGTTGGCCCTAGCAGCTCTATAAACTTTAGTACAGGTCTGTTAAGTATATACTAGTAAGATGCCCAAATATTTGCCTGTTCAGGGCTTCCCTATAGCTTTTTTGACAGCTTTATCAGCCTCTTTGTTATCTAGGACCCCCTTATAGCCTGGTACCCAGCATATAGTAATCCTGCGGCCGGTGGCCTGCAGTTTCTTAGCTAGATCCTATGTCTGCAACGCCAGGGCTTGGCTAGGGCCTGGCTAGGTATGCTAAAGCCTGCTTATAGCGGCTTAAGCATTGAGAAATATCCTAATTAGCTTTATAAGGTTCTCTGCCAGCGTCCACTCTAGGGCTTCCATCACCTTTATTAGTTCTGCATCAAAGACCTTGAAGTCTATACTAAGAAAGGCCAGACGCATCCTCTAGAGGCCATAAAGTGGCTTATAGACTACTGCAGCGCCTATCCGCTGATCATCAAGCCTGGAACCATCTGAGTATAGGTCAGTGTTCCCTATCCTGCTTAAGGAATCTGAGGCTAATTATATAATAGTTTCAGAGATATCTATCCTAAAATCTAATAGTATAGACCTATTACCAGGCTTTATTATATATTTAAAGCCCTGGGAGAAGTCAATGATTAAGGCTTCTTGTAGCCTGTAGGCCAGGCCTATACCCAGCTTCCAGAGGCCTTAGCGGGTTGGTATTGCCTAAGCTCAGTCTTCTAATAGCTGCTCTCTAGGCTGTATATGGGTGTCTCCCTCTCTAAGCATTATAGGGAGTATTTCTACTGCTAGATGCCTCTAGGGAAGTCCTAGGAGTCTTAGAGTATACCACCACTATTTACTATCTAATAAGGCTTTTACTGGTTCCAAAGCTGTTTCTTTTATAAGTGGTCCTAATAGGGTGGACTTTAGCATACCTGTAACTATCTAGACCTAGTTATTAATTAGGCTCTATAGTCCCTCTAGGCAGTCTTTTTGTCTATACTACCAAAGCTTGGCCCTGTATAGCACCACTGACTGTGTAGTGGCCTTTTAGATTCACTATATTAGGCCTGGGAAGAGCTCTTAGGCCCTGCATAATGCCTGTACTCGTCTTTCAGTATTTTAACCTTTTTGTAGACAGTACTTATAGTGGGCTTTAAGGATAAATTTTGGATCTAGTAAGACCCCTAACCACTAGATAGCTATTAAGAAGAATGCTACTAAAGCATCTTCTACCTACACCCTAGCTTCCTGGACCTGATTTTTATGTTCTCTGCTGGTGGCTTTAGAGAATAAGATGGCCTTTATCTTTTTAGGGTTGAGTTTAACGCTATTTGTCAGTCTCTACTCAATAATAGCTTTTGCCGCTGCCTCTAGCTGCCTGTAGATCTTAGAGACCAAGCTTCCCTAGGCTATCAGGCCTATGTCATTAGTATAGGACAGGGCTTTGATCCCTAGCACCTGCTGTTCCATAGCCTGAAACATACCCTGGATATAGATAAGAAAGAGAATTAAGAAGACTGATAAGCCCTGGGACAAGCCTAATTCAATAGGTTGTTCAGGGGCTTTGTAACTATTAATTACTAGACTAACCCTTCTATCTATAAAGAAGGATAAAGTCCATCTTATAAGATCATTATTAAGGCCTACTGTCTCCATAGCCTCACTAAGCTTATAGAGATCAATATGGTCAAAGGCCTCCATAATATCAATAAAGATAGTGCCTGTAAGAAGCTTCTGAGCCTATCCCTCGTGCACAGTTTATATAAAGTAGGCCACCGCATCAATAACCCCGCGGCCCCACCTGCACCCCATTTGCCCAGGGTGTAATGCTCCCTAAGCCTTATATTAGTCCACTATAAGACCTACAGCCAGCTTCTTAACAATCTTACCTAAACAGCTAAACAAGCTTATTACCCTTCAGGCCTTTATCTAGATATAATTAGGCTTCCCTAGCTTCCAAAGTAGGATGCCTTTAGCGGTCTTCTAGGCCCCTAGGTACACCCCAAGCCTAAAGCACTGCCTAGCCATCCCTATAATTTAAGACGAGTCTAGTGCCTAGAGTAGCTGGTATGCTTTAAAATTAAGCCTATCAGCCCCTGGAGTTTTCTTGGTGCTTTGACTGAATAGGGCCTGATACACCCACTCTGGTGTTATAAGCATATAGGCCTGTCCACCTGGCAACTCCCTAGGAGGGGAGCTATAGGGGGCATTAGGAAACGCTGTTTCCCTGATTAGGGCTTCTTTATTGGCCATAGTAGTGGCTGGGGGGGCCCCTCGGTCTGGGCTTTGGAGTGCCGGTGTAGTGGGGTTACTTAGTGGCTTAGTGTACCGTAGGGCTATCTAACATCTATTAGGATCCCCTGGGGAAAGCTTTTTTAGGTTACCTCTAGGGAGGTTGTCTGTAGGAGCTATCCTATCCTTGGATAGATCTCCCAGGCCGCTTTCCCTCGGGGACGGGTCCTCTCTAGGGTTGTTGGGAAAAGGGTTCCTATTGAAGATAGAACCCTTTTTTCCCTCTTTCTTTCCCCCGGGACCTCCCTCTATGAGGAAGGCCTCCCAACAGGTCCTCTTAGCGGCCTTTATTTCTTGGTAATAAGCCGTTCTTGCAGCCTTGAATTTGGTGTTGGTACAGGCATGGGCCTGCCACCGCTTGCGGGCTGCAGTCTATAAGCTCCGGGCTTGCCGCAGTTCTGGCTTCTATCACCGCTTAGAGCGTGCATAAAGCTGTACTGCTTTAGTATGCCTATCAAGTATGCTGGTTAGGGTGTCTTGTATCTAATTGGCCTCTCTAGTAAGGTCTTCCTCAGTGCATTGATCACTAAGAGGGGGGTGACCTACAGCCTCTGAGGCCCAGGCTGCTATGGCCAGCTTCAGGGCTTCCTGGTTTACCTGCAGGGCTTCTATCTGCCACCCAGTAATCTCCCCAGAGATGCCCCCTAGGGGGGGTTCTTCTAGGGCTTCCCAGGCTAGGACGATAAGCTCGTGGTCAGATATTGTAGGCTTATCCTTATCCACCTCTCAGGCTTGCAAAGGCCCCAGGGTTGGTGAGGATAACGCTAAATTAATAATTAATACCCCCTCAGTCTTTTTATAGCGTGTGGCCTTCCCTAGTAGGTTATTAATATATAGTGAGTGCCACTCTATAAGCTATTCTAGGGGCTCAGCATTAACCTAGCCCTTGGCTAGTAGGTTCCATAAGGGGCTATAAGTGTTGAAATCACCTACTAATAAATATCTACCCTCTATAAACAAGGTCCAGTCTGCGTCTTTAATAGCCCAGCGTTGCCTGGGAGAGGCCCCCTGCCACTGGCAACTAGCTCTAATCCATATGTCATAGCAGTTGACTATTCTGGTGCATTAAGGGGCATATCCGCTAATTATTAGTGTTTTTCATATATCCAGAGCCTGCAAATAGGGGTGTTCTACTAAATCAGTATGGTTCTCAACCTTAACCATTTCTATAAGGTCTTTTTAGATGGCTATAAGCACCTATTGATCCTGCTTCTCCCTCTCTAGCTAGTACAGTAGATAGCCTGGGTAGGAGAATTCATAAACGATATAGAGCTTTTGTAGATATATAATGCCTATTTGCCGCTCTATCTCTGCTTTTAGAGCCCTTAAGGTCACAGGGTAGGTGCGGCCGTAATTATGTTGAATGATCAATATTAATAGAGGCTGCAGCTTCAGGTGTTGGTATTGGGCAAGGGGATAAGTAAGGTAGTGGTGACATCCCTAAGTCAGTTTCTATAGCGTCGTCGTTCTCCCTAAGCTCTGGGGCTTGGGGGGCGTCTAGGGTGGTAGTTTGGGGGGGAGTCTCTTCAGTAAAGCCTTCCCTATTGGCCCACTCAGAGGGGGGAGCTGGCATGACGACCTCTATGCCTGGGAAGTGCTTATGGAGTCGCCGGCGGGCCTCCCGAAGCTTGGGGCATCCCGGGGAATTAGCCTGGTGCTTCTCCCCACAGTTACCGCATTTAGTGGGTGCATGCAGGCATGGGTGGCCTGTTTGGGCCCTGTAGTCTAGTATGTTGCAGGCATGCTCTCGGGCTTCATGGGCGCCAGCACACATGGTGCAGAGTGGTGGTCGGGTGCTGCAGCCTAACCAAAATACCTGAGTGTAGTGAGCCGTACTACAATCACAAACTCTATTTTAGGGTTATTTTTGCTAGTTAAATCTAGGGTTAATGTCGTAGACTACAATCAGAAACTTTTGTAGACTACAATCAGGTTTTGTCGCCCGATCGCTCTAACCAAAATACCTGAGTGTAGTGAGCCGTACTACAATCACAAACTCTATTTTAGGGTTATTTTTGCTAGTTAAATCTAGGGTTAATGTCATAGACTACAATCAAAAACTTTTGTAGACTACAATCAGGTTTTATTGCCCGATCGCTTTCAAAATTAGACCAGTTATTTTTGTACTATTAAATCGCTTGTTACCAGAGACTGAGCGATATTCGACTGATATTGTACGTGTTATGGCCGATTAAAAAAGACGCGTTTGTTGGATGATATTGGTTGATATGCGACAGGCACTAGTGGCTAGGATATATCGCGTGCGCGCCATAGCGGATCATCAGAGATTCCTACATATTAGGACATGGTTATATATAATTATATATCGTCTATACGACGGATAATAATTATAATTACGGATAGCATTAATATTTACCATATTAATGAAGATAAGCTATTATTATCACTATATATAACGCGTTTTTCGAGCAACTAGAGGAGTTTCTCATTATAGTATATTGGACATATTGTCATACCGTGTGGCTTAGTCAGATTAAAGCATATTTACGTCATGTACACCATTATATGTCCATCACTATACACATCACATTAACTAATGATGTCTGTATATGGCCTAACCAAAATACCTGAGTGTAGTGAGCCGTACTACAATCACAAACTCTATCCTCAATGCATAATCGCGGTACTAGTACCGCCATTTAATTTTGTTAACAAACGCTAGCGTCGCGCTAGGCAAATTGGAGTACCGCCATTTATTTATTCACGGTACTCCCCACACCTGTATTTCTATCGAGGAGTGGTTCCCATTTGGACCCATTATAATTGATGGCCTGATATATTGTTTGTGTGAATTTTATTATATTTAAGTACTTAGTTAAGTTATGATAAGTTATTAAAAATTGTTAGAGTTATTTTTTGATATAGTTGGGGTTCAGGCATATTATATCTAGTTAGAACAGGAATTATTCCTTGATATAGTTATAGTAGTGGTTAAAGTTATTTCCTATTACATTACACGTCCCATACGCGTCCCCATATCTATCATTGATATGATTCCTAGTACTATAGGGTTGCCCAATATCAATCAGATATTTTTATATGAACCCCAATATCAGATGATTATTTGTCAGATCTGTTAGTAGGTTGTTGTTAACCAGCAATTAGCTACCTATTTATACTGACCCACGTATTAGGCTAAATAACACCATCAATATATATCAACATTCTATCAGTATTTCTAATAGTTTCCCCAGCGGATTCTATAGACGCAGCAGATTCACATCCCCTATCAACCTATTCTGCCCATTATTATATTAGGCATCCTGTGATATTTAATATATTAATATTAATATGCCAGATACCATTAGATTAAAGAGAGTACCTAACAGATTCAGGACTATTGCCGCGGATAGCATGCATAGATGAATCCCCAGATCCACAGTCGATCCAGCTGGCACGCAGGCGATACCCCCGAGCTCAATCGGCCATGGCGGGCCGTTCACAGCCAGCAGTTCATGCCTTATAGGCCCAGGTCCCAGTAGTTTACCGTAGACATATATACTAGGGCTAAATCTATACCTATGATGCCACAACCGCTATAGGATATTGCCAAGCAGATGATGAAATAGGTGATTATATGGCAGGAGCAGCAGATTAAGGCTGTTGAGGAGGCGCATATCTAGGCCTATAAACCGTGTGAGGTGAACCTATAGATAGAATATATAGAATAGGCTATACATTTATTGGAAAAAGACTGAACAGCATTGCAAGTATTATTAGACCCTTTAGACCTAGAGAAAGAATCTATTTTAGCTGAGATTAGAGAATGATTTACATAGATTGTTATAGTGGCCTAGTAGATAATCTTGATCTGGTTAAATATGTTTAGTTAGTTTAAGATATACTATAAGCAGGCCGATTAGATGCCTAGTATGTCATTCTAGGTCTGGATAGAATCTGACACTATAGCGTGGTATTAGGAGATATAGCAGCATATGATCTAATATATTGTATAGAATATATACTAGCTGGCCATCTAGTTCCAGTTGATATTAGATTAGCAGACAGCTACAGAGCAGATAATCCAGACAGTGGTAGAGGAAGATGAACCCGATAAGGAGGAATCCCTAGCTATAAAGGACCTGGCCAAACAGCTATTATGCCCCACCAACTAGGCTATATTAATGTGGTATATTACCATATTAAACCATCAATTAGGCAGACAGGCCAAGTAAGAATATCATAGTAGGGTAATAAATAGATTAGCTGTGATAAAGATCAAGAAGCAGGGTGGATAGGAGACAGCAATGATATTTATCCCTAAATTGTCCAACATAATCAAGATTGTCTGCATATTAATAGCCCAGTAGGTATAGGAAAAAAGTCTTAAAACTAGGAATAGTTTTATTAGATTACAGGCTATAGTTATATGATTCATAACCACCATAAAGGCTATACTGATAAAGTAGATATTAGAGGCGTATATATATAGATTAAAGATCTAGTACATTACCACTATAGATAGATTGGTGGTGTAGTAGGGATACCAGATTATATATCAATATCATTGGTTTACCATGGATTAGTTCTAAGAGATAGTACATAGATTAGTCAACTAGGCATAGAAATATTTAACATAGAAAATATTGTTATTAATGTCAGAGGATATAGAGAGATTACTCTTGATTGTGTAGGACACAATAAAGGATTACACAGCCAAGGATTAGCCCTGGTGGTATTATGCGTGAGATCCCTACAATCGATAGATAATTAATAATAAATAGTGGTTATATCACTAGATTTAGAATATCTCTGGATTCTACCAGGAATAGATTTAGCCCAACAGGTAATGACAAATGCCCTATGTGCAATAGTAGATGCGAGCAATAGGATAGACCAAGGAATATTAATTGACATTGAAGCATTTCACTGGCAGCAGTCCCAGTTATAGCCCTAAGGTGATATATATTCAATATTAGAATACTAAGTTTAAAAACATCTACAATCAAATTATCTAGCAAAGATTAATATCATTTACTATATTATATCATAAAAAATACAGCATTAGTAGTCAATCTAAAATCATCTATTGATATATACTCTAGCTGATAGAAGAGTTGTTTATATATTTCTAGCAGTTGGCCATGCCATTCTAGCGGTATATAGAGACTATGATATATAGGCACCCAGAATAGAGTAGATTGATCTGGCCAGCCTAAGAGGTCAATAGTAGTATATGGATGTTAGAATAAATAAAACAGGTAATTCAGTGGGAAAGTGAGATTGGGATAGGGATGTGGTTAAGTATCAGTACATGCCAATAGATTATAATCGCTATAGCGCGGCGATATTTAGGCTTAACAGCCGGGTTTGAGGCTGAGAGAGGGGTGAAGGCAGAGAAGGAAGAGACAGAGAATAAAGATGGATATTAGTAGATAGTTAAGGACGCGGTGATTAATATATAGACCAGGCATAGCAGCTATATGGCTGGGATAGTATATATGTGGGAGGTTAACAAGGCACCTGGGATAGTAGCAGCCATGGAGGCGTAGTTCCAGCAGGCCAGCGAGCAGTAGCATCAGTTTTTAGGGTTTCTATTGACCTGGGGCGCCGGGGGGAAGCGAGGACAGCAGGTAATAGAGCAAGACCAGGCCCAGCAGGTGACCTATTAGCAGGCGATGCAGCAGACAGCCATCCCGCCGTTGTTGGCGCGGATTAAAGGACCCATGGCGCAGTTCCGGGGCATGCAGCAGGCGGCCATCGAGGCGATCATAGGCGGCGCGCCGTGGACGTTGGCGGTGATGGGCACCGGTGGGGGCAAGAGCATGATATTCATGGTGCCGGCGGCGTGGGAGCAGGCCGGGACATCCTAACCAAAATACCTGAGTGTAGTGAGCCGTACTACAATCACAAACTCTAACCAAAATACCTGAGTGTAGTGAGCCGTACTACAATCATAAACTCTAACTAAAATACCTGAGTGTAGTGAGCCGTACTACAATCATAAACTCTAACTAAAATACCTGAGTGTAGTAAGCTATACTACAATCACAAACTCTAACTAAAATATCTAAGTATAGTGAGCTATATTACAATCATAAACTCTATTTTAAGATTATTTTTGCTAGTTAAATCTAGGATTAATATTATAGACTATAATTAGAAACTTTTATAGACTATAATCAGATTTTATCATCTAATCACTTTTAAAATTAGACTAGTTATTTTTATACTATTAAATCGCTTATCATTAGAGACTAAGCAATATTCAACTGATATTATACATATTATAGCTAATTAAAAAAGACATATTTATTAGATAATATTGGTTAATATACAATAGATACTAGTAGCTAGGATATATCATATGCGCACTATAGCAGATCATTAAAAGTTCCTGCATATTAGGGCATAGTTATATATAATTATATATTATCTATACAATAAATAATAATTACAATTACAGATAGCATCAATATTTACTATATTAATAAAGATAAACTATTATTATCACTATATATAACACATTTTTCAAATAACTAGAGGAGTTTCCTATTATAATATACTGGGCGTGTCGCCATACCGTGTGGCCTAGTTAGATTGAAATATATTTATATCATACGCACCATTATATATCCACCACTATACATATTACATTGACTAATAATGTCTATACATAGCCTAATATCGCGTATGACCTAATCAAGTTAGATATCTTGGCCACCTAGATCACAGTAATCCTGCAGTTGGTCGTGCCTATTGATAGATATTAATATTAACTAAGTCTTTATTTATACTAATATATATATATTATTATACTTATCATATAGTAATATTAGATCAAGCATTATTAGTGGTCCTGGACTTAGAAGATTAGATAGCCTATCTATATAGAGCAAAAATAGATCTAATATAAGCAGAACTAGATATACCGCTCTGTTCGATACTAATAATTATTTCCTATCAAGACTAATATACAATATTTTGCTATTATTCCTAAGACAGACGAAGCTATAGCTCTTAATAGTAATATGTATAAGATATTAATCTAGAATATATAGGCGTATTAGCATAGTATGTAGAAGGCCACAGACTAGAAGATCTAGGCTGGCTAGATTAATAAGGCTAACCTATAGTTATAATAGACAGAGTAGGTAAAGTATTTAAAAGATTTCAATATATCTGATTTAATAAAGAGTATAAGCCCACTCTCTGTGGGTATTGACGGCCAGCTGTCCTCTAAGCCAGAAGCCTATGCTATTTGGACAGTCATGGCGCGGTTAGCCACTATCAGCCAGTTATTTATGATCTATTAGATTGGGATGTTTATATAGTTAAAAGCTATCTAGATTAAGCAGCATTAGATGTAGTATACCCTGTTAGAGGCATATTAGGATGAGGAGTTAATTATAAAATAGATATATCTGTAGCAAGAGATATTAATATTTTTTTAGTGTACGCAGCAGCTATATAAATAGATTAGTCTCCTATATCAATTTATATGACGACAGCGCATAGTATAAAAGCAGTTAGTGGACGTAGTGTAGATTCTATCCACCCGCTAGGCGAGTAGGAGTAAGGTGATCACACAATCCAGGGCCACACAGGCACCGTGGATAGAGGAAGAAAAAGAAGAGGAAGAAAAAAAGAAGAAAGAAGAGGAAGAAGAAGAGAAAGAAAAAGAGGAGAAAGAGGAGGAGAAGAAGGAGAAGGACATTATATCAATTAATTTATTGTCTATAGATAACAACAAGCCTGATTTTTTTAATGATAGAAGCGATAAGATAAAGAAGACAATAGAGAAGATAGCTATAGAGATAACAGTTGATATAGATACTATATTTAATATTAAATGTCTCCCAAAGAATAAGGATAAGACTAGCAATATCACTGTATTACTATTAAGCTCTATAGAGTGGGCATATTTAGATTTTTATATCGAATTGTTGAACCAGCGTATTATCTAATAAGAATATAATAGCGTATTAATATGTGCTATAGCCATATTAAGGGTTTATAAGGGCGGTTTCTATATGCTTAAGGATTATCTATCTATTTTATCGTAAGTGATTAAGGTTATATAGTTTATAGTGATAAAGAAAGCAGTAGAATTAAGTAATAAGTCTAAAAAGGAGGATACAGCTAAATTACCTAGTTCTATAGACTATATAGATTAGGACAGTGTATATAGTAGATCACTGCCACCTAGTTCACTAAACTATAAAAGATATTTATAGTAGATGACATAGATAATGGACTAGTTTATAGTGCGTGGATCGTAAGGCCTGATATAATAGATATTAGATTTATATATATATAGATTAAAGATCTATTATAATATAACCAGTACCAGACATATATAGTGGCAGAATAGGGACAAGTTATATTATAAAGACCAGTAGTTCACTATAAATAAGTTTTGTGGCATAGTATATATAATGGTCCAAGGTATACAGTGTATATTGATAGACAATATATTAAGATGCCTAACTAATACTGTGTCAGCTATTCTATAGGACTATTTGTATAATAATCCCAGTAATAACCAAGTATAATAAAGTTTTTTACAGGACACCTGAACCCTATGGCCTGTGGATAGAAAGCATTAGATATGGCATTAGATCTATCATAACCTAGCTATTCAACATTGATTTATCTAGGCTAATAGGCAAGGGTTTTACCCTATGCAGTAGATAGTATATCAGAACCAGATCACTGCATTTTTAGAGAAATTATTAGTGGCCATCTAGTTCACATAGAGTTAATCTATGTGGGCCTCTAAGTTATTAAGTATTTGGCATAAAAATAGCCTAATAGATAGAATCCACAATATATTTATTAAGGATAGGATAATTATATTAGTTATATAGTACTATAAAGGTTACTAGTTAAATGGTAATATCAAGATTATCTATCAATATTTACCATATAAGATCGGTGAGTTATTAGTATGGTATTTATAGTTAATACAGCTGTTTAAGCAGGTTGTCAATGAAAATATATATCTACACTATGGGATGTCTAGCTATATTTAGACTGCACGTCTACATCAAGCCTAACCAAAATACCTGAGTGTAGTGAGCCGTACTACAATCACAAACTCTATTTTAGGGTTATTTTTGCTAGTTAAATCTAGGGTTAATGTCATAGACTACAATTAGAAACTTTTGTAGACTACAATCAGGTTTTATTGCCTGATCACTCTCAAAATTAGACCAGTTATTTTTGTACTATTAAATCGCTTATCACTAGAGACTAAGCGATATTTAACTGATATTATACGTGTTATGGCCGATTGAAAAGGACGTATTTATTAGATGATGTTGGTTGATATGTAACAGGCGCTAGTGGCTAGGATATATCGCGTATACACTATGGTAGATCATTAAGGATTCCTGCGCATTAGGGCATAGTTATATATAATTATATATCATCTATACAATAGATAATAATTACAATTATAAATAGTATCAGTATTTACTATATTAATGAAGATAAGCTATTATTATCACTATATATAATATATTTTTCAAGCAATTAAAGGAGTTTCCCATTGTAGTATACCAGATGTGTCACTATACTATGTGGCCTAGTCAGATTAAAGCACATTTACGTTATGCGCACTGTTATATATCTACCACTATACGCATTATATTAGCCAATAATGTCTATATATAGCCCAATATCGCATATAACCTAATCAAGTTAGATATCCCAGCTATCCAGATCATAGTGATCTTGTAGTTGGTTATACCTGTCGACGGATATCAATATTAACTAAGTCCTTATTTATGCCAATATATATATACTACCATATCTATTATACAGCAGTATTAGATTAAGCATCACTAGTGATCCTAGACCTGGAAGATCAGACAGTCTATCTATATAGAGTAGAAATAGATCTAGCATAAGCAGGACTAGGTATACCGCTCTATTTAATATTAATAGTTATTTCCTATCAAGATTAATATATAGTATTTTATTATTATTCCTAAGATAGATGAAGCTATAGCTCCTGACAGTGATATATATAAGATATTAATCTAGAATATATAGGCGCATTGGCGCAGTATATAGAAGGCTATAGACTAGAAGATCCAGGCTGATCAGGTTAATAAGGCCAATCTATAGTTATAACAGACAGAGTGGGTAAAGTATTTAGAAGACTTCAATATATCTGATTTAATAAAGAGTATAAGCCTACCCCCTATAGACATCAACAGCCAGCTATCTCTTAAACCGGAAACCCACGCTATTTAGATAGCCATAGCATAGTTAGCCATTATTAGCCAGTTATCTGTGATCCATCAGATCAGGATATTTATACAGTTAGAAGCTATCTAGATTAAACAGCATCAGATATAATATACCCTGTTAGAGATATATTAGGATAAAAAGTCAATTATAAAGCAGATATATCTGTAGCAAGAGATGTTAATATTTTTTTAGTATATATAACAGCCACACAAATAGACCAGTCCCCTATATCAATTCACGCAACAACAGCGCATAGCATAGAAGCGGTTGGTGGATATAATATAGATTCCATCTATCTGCTAGACAAGCAGAGATAAGGTGATCATATAATCCAAGGCCACACAGGCACTATAGATGGAGGAGGAAAAAGAAAAGGAAAAAGAAAAGAAAAAAAAAGAGGAAGAGGAAGAAGAGAAAAAGAAAAAGAAAAAAGAGAAAGAGGAAGAGAACACCATATCAGTTAATTTATTATCCATAGATAGCAATAAGCCCAATTTTTTCAATAATAAAAGCGACAAGATAGAGAAAACGATAGAAAAGACAGCTATAGAGATAATAGTTAATATAGATGCTATATTTGATATTAAGTGCCCCCTAGAGAATAAGAATAAGGCCAGTAATATCACTATACTATTATTAAGTCCTATAGAGTAGGTATATTTAGATTTTTATATTAAATTATTAAATCAGTATATCACCTAACAGGAGTACAACAGCATATTAATATGTACTACAGCTATGTTAGGGGTTCACAAAGACAGTTTCTATATGTCTAAGGATTACCTATCTATTTTATCGTAAGTAATCAAGGTTACATGGTTCATAGTAATAAAGAAAGTAGTGGAATTGAGTAACAAACTTAAAGAAGAGGATATAGCTGAGTTGTCTAGTTCTATAGACTATATAGATTGGGATAGTATATATAGTGGATCACTGCTACCCAGTTTATCAGGCTGCAAAGGATGTTTACAGTGGATAATACAGATAATAGACTAGTTCATAGTACATAGATCGCAAGGCCTAATATAATAGATATTGGATTTATATATATATAGGTTAAAGATCTATTATAATATAACCAGTACTGGATATATATAGTAGCAAAATAGAGATAAATTATGTTATAAGGACTAGCAGTTCACTATGAATAAGTTTTGTAGTATAGTGTATATAGTGATCTAGGGCATGCAGTGTATATTGATAGATAATATATTAGGATGCCTGGCTGACATCATACCAATTATTCTATAGGACTGTTTGTATGATAATCCTGGTAATAACCAGGCATAATAGAGTTTTTTATAGGATATCTAAACTCTATAGCCTATAGATAGAGAGCATTGGATGTGATATTGGATCTATTATAATCTGGCTGTTCAATATTAATTTATCTAGGCTAATAGATGAGAGTTTTATTCTATGTGATAGATGGTATATTAAAACCAGATCACCACATTTTTGGAGAAGTTATTAGTGGTTATCCAGTTTATATAGGATCAACCCACGCAGGCCTTTAAGTTATTGAGTATTTAGTATAAGAACAGCCTAGTAGGCAGAATCTATAATATGTTTATTAAAGATGGGATAGTTATATTGGTTACGTAGTACTATAAGGGTTACTAGTTAAGTGATAATATTAAGATTATTTATTAATATTTATTACACAAGGTTAGTAAGTTATTAATATAGTATTTATAGTTAGTATAGCCGTTTAAGCGGGTTATTAATAAAAATATATATCTGTACTACAGAATATCTAGCTATATTTAAACCACATATCTATACTAAGCCTAATGAAATTTTAAATAATTATAGTATATACTGTAGCATGAAAATGCTATAAGATTATATAGTTAATTATTACATATTATATTATATTATAAGATTATAATTGCTATTAGCTAGCAGTATTTATATAACAAATATTGATTTATAGCAGATAATAGAGATAATCTTAAGATTACAGATAAGGTACAGTTATTAGCTGATATAATTAATTATTAGACTAGGTATAATCTATATATAGCCAGTGGTATATATACCTAAGAGAGCTGCAAGTTATTTAGTACTATAGCATTATTATTATTATTATTTAATCAAATTTAACGTCTATACCGAGCCCTAGGCTATGACAGACAGCGATTCGTGTGGA
>JAMAGJ010000043.1:0-32270 GCA_023626115.1 Talaromyces sp. PX2406 | reverse complement strand
TTTACAAAAATAAAATATCTCTTCTAATTGATTAATTTGTTAATAAATAGGGACGATTGTATATAATAATATAATAAATATTATTAATATACAAATAATACTGCATATAAATAAATAAGAAAAAGAAAAAAAAAATGTTATTAAATAAAGTTAGTTTAATATCTTTAGATGCTCCTACTCCTTGAGGTTTATTTTTCCAAGACAGTGCTACACCTCAAATGGAAGGATTAGAAGAATTACATAATAATATTATGTTTTATTTAGCTATTATTTTATTTACTGTATCATGAATTATGATTACTATAATAAAAAATTTTATATCATATAAATCTCCTATATCTCATAAATATATGAATCACGGGACACTTATAGAATTAATATGAACTATAACACCTGCTTTAATATTAATATTAATTGCATTCCCTTCATTTAAGTTATTGTACTTGATGGATGAAGTTGTAGACCCTTCATTAGTTATTTACGCAGAAGGTCACCAATGATATTGAAGTTATCAATATCCAGATTTTACTAATGATGAAGGAGAATTTATAGAATTTGATTCCTATATAGTACCAGAAAGTGATTTAGAAGAAGGAAGATTTAGAATGTTAGAAGTAGATAATAGAGTAATTATACCTGAATTAACACACACTAGATTTGTAATATCAGCTGCCGATGTTATACATTCATATGCATGTCCATCATTAGGTATAAAAGTTGATGCTTACCCTGGAAGATTAAATCAAGCATCTGTATATTTAAACCGTAAAGGAACATTCTTTGGTCAATGTTCAGAGATATGTGGTATACTTCATAGTTCTATGCCTATATGTATACAATCTGTTTCTATAAAAGATTTCTTACTTTGATTAAGAGATCAAATAGAAGGATAATATAATAATGTTTTTTTAATATAATATTAATTAATTGGTTAATTAAAAATTAATTATTAATAATATAAAATGTGTTAATGGTAAAAAAATACCTAAATATAAAAATTATAGTATTAATAAGTTCAAATCTTATACACATTTATAAATTTGTAGTATTTATTAGCTATAGTATAGATAAATCGTAGAAAAAAAAAGTTTTTTTATATGAATTTTTCAATTTTTTTATTTCTTATAGGAATACTAGGTTTTGTCTTAAATAGGAAAAATATTATACTTATGCTAATATCTATAGAAATAATGCTTTTATCTATAACATTTTTGATATTAATAAGCTCATTTAGTTTTGATGATATTTTAGGTCAAACTTTTGCTATATATATAATAACAATAGCAGGAGCAGAATCTGCTATTGGTTTAGGAATACTTGTAGCATACTATAGATTAAGAGGAAGTATATCAATACAATATAAATAATGTATTTGACATTGATTATTTTACCTTTATTGGGTTCAATATCATCTGGTTTTTTTGGAAGAAAAATCGGTGTTACTGGATCGCATTTAATAACTAGTAGTTTAGTAATTACAACAACTATTTTAGCTATATTAGCTTTTTTTGAGGTAGGTATGAATAATATACCTGTAACAATAAACGTAGGAAGATGAATTGATGCAGAAACATTAAATGTTTTATGGAATTTTAAATTTGATTCACTAACTGTTTCTATGCTTTTACCTGTTTTAATTGTATCTAGTTTAGTACATATTTATTCTATTAGCTATATGAGTCATGATCCACATAATCAAAGATTTTTTAGTTATCTTAGTTTATTTACATTTATGATGATTATTCTTGTTACTGGTAATAATTATTTATTAATGTTTGTAGGTCAACTTCTCGGCCGTCCATAAGAGTAATCCTATGGATTATAATATCACTAATTGCTGGAATATTTTTATTCATATACAATATTTTTTGCTAATAATAATCAGCAGGAAATCAATTATTAAATTGAGTCTTCAGAGACTACACGTGATACATCCTATAGGATGAAAAGATAGTCCATAGTTTTATGAAAAATAAAATTAAAAATGCATTTAGTTGCGGGTACATTGGTTATATTTAGTTACTTATCAATAATTAATTTTATTAAAAAAGTATATATAAGTACTATAAATACTCCTAAGTTTAACAATAAATATAAAAAGGAATATAAGTTAACTAACTTTCAAAAAGAAGCTTTGATAGGTTTAATTTCTATAATAGAAGAAAAGAAATTAAATCAATGAGTTATATATATTCCTATAAAACAAGATGTTAAACTTAAGGATATTGTAGGTAAATATATACATGAAAGTATGTTATATAAAATATAATAAATAAAACTCAAAACTATGCATTTATTTAAACACTGTGAGAAGGTGTTGGTATTTGTTCATACCTTTTAGTAAATTTTTGATTTACTAGAATTGCAGCAAATCAAAGTTCTATCTCAGCATTACTTACTAATAGAGTAGGTGATTGTTTTTTAACAATTGGTATATTTATTATGTTATGATCTTTTGGTAATATAGATTATAATTTAATATTTTCATTAGCTCCTTATTATAATGAAAATTTAATAACTATTATTGGTGTTTGTTTATTAATAGGTGCTACAGCTAAAAGTTCTCAAGTAGGATTACATATTTGATTACCACAAGCTATGGAAGGTCCTACACCTGTTTCAGCGTTAATACATGCTGCTACTATGGTTACAGCTGGGGTTTATTTATTAATGAGATCTTCACCTTTAATAGAATATAGTGGAACTATTTTAATAATTTGTTTATGATTAGGTGCTATTACTACTGTTTTTAGTTCTTTAATAGGTTTATTTCAACAAGATATAAAAAAAGTTATAGCTTATTCTACTATGAGTCAATTAGGTATGATGATAATAGGTATAGGGTTATCTTCATATAATATTGCCTTATTTCATTTAGTTAATCATGCTTTCTATAAAGCATTATTATTTTTAGGTGCTGGAGCTGTAATACATTCAGTGGCTGATAATCAAGATTTTAGAAAATATGGGGGATTAAGACCTTTTTTACCTTTAACTTATTCTGTTATGTTGATAGCATCTTTGAGTTTAGTTGCTATACCTTTTATGACAGGATTCTATTCTAAAGATTTAATATTAGAATCTGCTTATGGTCAATATTATTTATCAAGTACTATAGTTTATTTTATTGCCACTATAGGTGCGATGTTTACAACACTTTATTCAGCTAAAGTATTGTATTTAACATTTTTAACTAATCCTAACGGACCTTTAGTTAATTATAAACATGCACATGAAGGTGATCTTTTTTTAAATACACCTTTAATAATATTAGCCATTTTTTCTATATTTTTTGGTTTTATAACTAAAGATATATTTATAGGATTAGGTACAGGATTCTTTTCAGATAATAGTTTATTTATACATCCTATGCATGAAATTTTATTAGATACTGAATTTGCTGTTCCTGTTTTATTTAAATTGTTACCTTTCTTTTTCACAATATCTTTAAGTGTCTTATCTATTTTATTCTCTGAATTTTTACCTAATCTTTTAATTAATTTCAAATTTTCAAAATTAGGTTACAATATTTTTAGTTTTTTTAATCAAAGATTTTATATAGAATTAATTTATAATAAATATATTGTAGAATTTATTCTTAAGTTAGGTGGACAAACAACAAAAAGTTTAGATAAAGGATCAGTAGAGTTTTTAGGACCTTATGGATTAGAAAAAGGATTATTAATTTTTAGTAATAATATAAATGCTTTAAGTACAGGTGTAGTTACTACATATGCATTGTATATATTATTAGGTTTAATATTTTATATAACATCTATGTATTTTTCTTATTTTGATAATAATTTATTAATTTTAACTATTTATACATTGTTTATATTATTAAACAAAAAATCTAGTTTATAATACAATACATTTTTTATAAAATATTTATTTCACTCTTTTCTTTGTTAATAGGATCTGTCTTTTCTTTATTATTATCTAACTCTTTATCAATAAGACGTGATCTTTCCATATTATATTCTAGAATAGGTATTATAGTTTTATTTTATTGTATCTATTTAGTTTATAATAGCTTATTTATAACATATATGGATAGCGGTATTGGTATATTTGGAGGTTTATTTTTTATATCTTCTATAACTCAAATTTTTCATGTGTTAATTTTTATTATAAGTTTATTAATTTTAACTTTAACAGGGTTTTTCCCTAAAAGTTTTAGAAATATAAATAATGAATCTATTATTTCTAAATATACTTTAAAAGGATTAGGGTTACCTGTAGCACCTAATTCTTTATTCAAATTAACTAGTTTAGAGCAGTATTCTATATTAGAATATACTTTAGTATATTTATTTGTTGTAATAGGTAGTGTTTTATTAATATCTAGTAATGATTTAATTTCTTTATTTTTATCTGTAGAATTACAAAGTTATGGTTTATATTTATTATGTGCTATATATAGAAATTCTGAAACATCTACTTCATCTAGTTTAACTTATTTTTTATTAGGTGGTTTAGCTTCTTGTTTTATATTATTAGGAATAGGTTTAATATATGCAAATGTAGGGGTAACTTATTTAGATAATTTTTATATAATTAATAATTTATCTTTAATAATAGATTTAAATGTTAATGAATTAACTGGTGTAACATTATTTGTACCTTATAGTATGTTATTAATAATTGTAGGTTTATTATTTAAAATATCGGCTGCACCATTTCATTTTTGATCTCCTGATGTATATGATGGTATACCTACTGTTGTTACTGCTTTTGTAGCAAATATAGCAAAAATATCTGTATTAATATTAATATTACAGTTAGTTCATTTTACTAGTAGTATATATATTTCTAATAGTTATTCTTGAACAACTAGTTTGTTATTAAGTTCATTACTATCTTTAATAATTGGAACTGTTTTAGGTTTAACTCAATTTAGAATTAAAAGATTATTAGCTTATAGTACAATATCTCATTTAGGGTTTATGTTATTAGCTTTAAGTATTAATAGTGTAGAATCTATACAATCTTTTATTTTTTATTTAATACAATATAGTTTATCTAATATAAATGCTTTTATTATATTAATAGCTATAGGTTATAGTTTACTTAGTTCTAGAAATATTAATTATAATGAATTACAAGAAGATGAAAAAAATTCTCCTGTTCAATTAATTAGTCAATTGAAAGGATTTTTTTATGAAAATAGTGTATTAGCTTTAAGTTTTGCTATTACTTTATTTTCATTTGCAGGTATTCCACCTTTAATGGGGTTCTTTGCTAAACAGATGGTTTTCTCATCGGCTTTACAAGAAGGATTTGTCTTTTTAACTTTAATTGGTGTTTTAACTAGTGTAGTTAGTGCTGTTTATTATTTATATATAATTAAAACAATGTTTTTTGATAAAGTATCATCTATAAATAAACAAATTTCTATGTTATCTAGTTCACTTAGTATAATTATTTCTATATTAACTTTAATTATATTATTATTTATGTTTATTCCTAATGAGTTATTACACATATCAAACATACTTTCTGTATTATTATTCTTACCTTCTAGTTTATAAAATAAAATAAAAAATAAATTAAAAATTATATTTTTATTTATTTATTTACTATATAAAACGTGTTAATTATAGTAGGATATAATTAGTTAAAATAATAATAATATAATTATTATATATTATTTTATATAAGTTAAAATCTTATGCACGTTTATTAATTTGTAGCGTTTATTAGCTATAGTACAGATAAATCGAGAAATAAAAAAAAAATGTTAAAAAAATTTATTAAATATTATTTAGAATTGTTAAAAAAAATTGTTGTTGTCATATCTAGAGTATTATCATTAAAAAAGTTTAGTTTTTATACTAATATATTAAAAAAAAAATTGATTTATTTT
Source organism: Talaromyces sp. PX2406 (assembly GCA_023626115.1). Lineage (NCBI taxonomy): Eukaryota > Fungi > Ascomycota > Eurotiomycetes > Eurotiales > Trichocomaceae > Talaromyces > Talaromyces sp. PX2406. Next base: position 26,404 of record JAMAGJ010000043.1, on the reverse strand, counting down.
TCTCAAAAAAAACAATCTTTTTTTACGTTTATTTTAAAAGATAGATATTATATAGGTTCTTTTTTTGTTATTTTTTTTATTAGTTTTACGTTCCATTACTATGATTGTTTAGAATCTATAATTCTTATAATTAAAATGTTTTTATTTACAATAGGGTATCTAATATATATATTTATACAATTGTTATTAGTACCTATTTATATAATGTATGTTTTTAAGTTATATGGTATTGATTTTAGTAAAAATCCAATCAAATTCCTTATTACTAAAGTAGTAGTAATATTATTAATTAGATTATTTTTATTTTATTATTTAGGGTTATCATGTTATACAAATATATTATTATTGGATTTGGATTTATTGTCTTTATTTGATTATAAAATATTAATATCTAAATGTACTAATCGTTTTGATCAGTTTATTAGATGTTTCATACCTAATTCAATATTAAATGAGAATAGTGTAGAATCAACTAGGTTTAATACTATTAGAAGTCCATTAGATGAACATAAGTTCATTGAAAAGTCTAAATCACCGAGTACATCTTCACCAGTAAATAGAAATTTGTATTATAATTCTCCTAGTCCATCTTCTCAGTTATCTATTGTTAATCCGGTGAGATTAGGTTCTCCTAGGTCTTTATCTCCTCCTGTATCTTCTGTTATGTCTCCTTTATTTGGATCTTGATCTCTACATGATCCATTTAGTGGATCATCTCCACCATTACTAAATGCATCGCCTATACCATTTTCTTCTACTTCACATTTAAATAGATCCCCTACAGGGTTATCACCTATACCTGATTTGGGTTCACCACTAAGATCTCCTTCTATTGCTCAATGATTTACTGATGAGTATGTAACTAATGAGTATTTAAGAAAAGGTATATTTAATCCTGAGTATAATACAATAGATTCTAGTAAAATAGAATCTAAAAAAAGTTTATTATCTTTAGTGTTACCTAATTTTAAATTAGTTGGTTTGTATTATATTGACCCTTCTTCTTCTAAATCTTTTACTTTTTTTAATTTCATTCTAATAAACCATTTTGAAGTTAAATCTGTATATATACCAGAAATATGTAGATATTATGATCCTATTCGTGGAATATGATGGGATGAATCAAAAAAAATATGAATAGATAGTAAAATTATGTATGGTGATAATCATGATTTAATAGATTTTGAGAAAGGTCTTTTTACTAAAGATGGTCAAGATAATTTAACAAGTTATTTTTTAAACCAAAAATTAAAAAAATTAGAATACGGTAGTGCTGTAATGGAGGAGATAAAAAAAATAAATAGTAAAAATATAAGTCTTTTAAATTTATCTAGTTATATAGAATTTGATAAACTTAATGCTACAAAACAGGAAATGGAGAATCATTTTTTATCTTTAGATGAAAAAAAAATGAAAACTCATTTTCTAAGGTTATTTAAATCAGGAGATACATGTAGAGCAGATTTTGTGGTTAATATTCTTGAAAATAGATTTTTAAATAATAATAATGTGCCTGTACATATTAAACATCATACAAATTCATTAATACTTCAATTATTGGCTCAAAGAGCTCAAATTATGATGTTAGAAGATTATGTAGGTTCAAAATTTTTATTGTTTTCAGATAAATATACTTGAATTAAACCTAGTGAGTATATGATAAAAGAAAACAAATCAAAAATAGTGTTTTCTTTACCTTCAGAATAAACAAATTATAAGTTATAATAATAATGTAAAAAAAAAATATTATTTATATATAAATATTTTTATGAGAATTTTTAAAAGTAATGTTTTATTAAGATTAGTGAATTCTTATGTAGTGGATTCTCCAGTACCTTCTAATTTAAGTTATTTATGAAATTTTGGATCTTTATTAGCTCTTTGTTTAGGTATACAAATTGTAACAGGTGTTACATTAGCTATGCATTATGTACCTAATATAAACGAAGCTTTTAATTCTGTAGAGCATATTATGCGGGATGTTAATAATGGTTGATTAATACGTTATTTACATGCTAACACAGCTTCAGCTTTTTTCTTTTTAGTATATCTACATATAGGTAGAGGTATGTACTATGGATCATATAAAGCACCAAGAACTTTAACTTGAATAATTGGAAGTATAATACTTGTTATTATGATGGCCACAGGTTTTCTGGGTTAGTAAAATAGCCCTAAATGGTATAAACAATATAATAGTTATTATAAAAATAAATATAAGTTTTTTGTAATATAAAAAATTATTTGCTAATACTATAGTCCGCTTATTGAAAGACGTTATGTAACTTATATAAGAAAATAACGTTAAAGTGAAATTTAAGAAATATATTTCTTAGGGCGACATCGGTGAAAACGGTTAAAAATATAAAAAATGTTAAATATTAAGACCGTCGGTTATATATAGGATCGCTACAGACTGGGTCGCTGATGGGTAGCTGCAATGCTATTTAATGTACAGTCGGAACAATTACACTTATATAGTAAATTAAAAGTTGTTATAGCTTTTAAAAATTTAGTGTATGTTTGTATGTTTTACCTTATGGTCAAATGAGTTTATGAGGTGCTACAGTTATTACAAATTTAATGAGTGCTATTCCATGAATAGGACAAGATATTGTAGAATTTCTGTGAGGAGGTTTTTCAGTTAATAATGCAACTTTAAATAGATTTTTTGCTCTACATTTTGTATTACCTTTTGTTTTAGCTGCTTTAGTTTTAATGCATTTAATTGCATATCATGAAACAGTAGGATCAGGTAATCCTTTAGGTATATCAGCTAATTATGATAGATTGCCTTTTGCACCTTATTATATTTTCAAAGATTTAATAACATTCTTTTTATTTTTCTTTGTTTTATCTGTATTTGTTTTCTTTATGCCTAATGCATTAGGTGATAGTGAAAATTATATAGTGGCAAATCCTATGCAAACACCTCCTGCTATAGTACCGGAGTGATATTTACTACCTTTCTATGCTATATTAAGATCTATACCTAATAAATTATTAGGTGTTATTGCTATGTTCTCTTCTATTTTTATTATATTAGTTATGCCTATAACTGATTTATCTAAATATAGAGGTTTACAATTTAGACCTTTAAGTAAAGTAGCCTTTTATGTATTTGTAGCTAATTTATTAATATTAATGCAATTAGGAGCAAAACATGTAGAAAGCCCATTTATAGAATTTGGTCAAATATCTACTGTTTTATACTTTTCACATTTTTTAATAATAATGCCTTTAATTAGTTTAATTGAAAATACTTTAGTTGAGTTAGTTACAAAAAAAAATTAATACAATAAATTTTATAATTGTATTTAAGGAGTTTGAGTAGATGGTTCTGCGTTTTGATTGCAAATTGAAATATAGGGATTCGATTTCCCCAAACTCTTGTATGATTCTTTTTTTTCAAATTAAAAAATAATAAAATTTATTAAAAGTAGTAAATAAACTTTTAGTTTATTATTTATGTTTATATAATATATAAATATATTTATATTTTATAAATATAATAAAAATATTTAATATTTGTTAAGTTTATCTTCCATAATTTCTATTCTTGAGGGTTTATTAGTAGTTGTACCTGCTTTACTTTCTGTTGCTTTTGTTACTGTAGCTGAAAGAAAAACTATGGCAAGTATGCAAAGAAGATTGGGTCCTAACATAGTTGGTTACTACGGGCTATTACAAGCTTTTGCTGATGCTTTGAAATTGTTATTAAAAGAATATATTGCTCCTACGCAAGCTAATATTATTTTATTTTTTCTGGGGCCTATTATAACTTTAATCTTTTCTTTATTAGGTTATCTTGTTATACCTTATGGTTCAGGGTTATATATTTCTGATTTTAGTTTGGGTATTATTTATATGTTAGCCGTATCTTCTTTGGCTACTTATGGAATATTATTAGCTGGTTGATCTGCTAATTCTAAATATGCTTTTTTAGGTTCTTTAAGAAGTACAGCTCAATTAATTAGTTATGAATTAATTTTGAGTTCTGTTATATTATTAGTTGTTTTATTAACAGGTAGTCTTAATTTAATATCAATAGTAGAATCTCAAAAAATAGTTAGTTTTATTTTTCCTTTATTACCTCTATTTTTAATTTTTTTTATAGGTTCTATTGCTGAAACTAATAGAGCTCCTTTTGATTTAGCTGAGGCTACTAATTAAGATTTGGTCTCTTAAAATATAACTAATTGCTAGAAAATTTTTAAATTGTAAAATTATTAGCAGGAAAATTTTTACTAAGGTAAAAATATCTTCAGAGACTTAAAGTTATAGATAAAATATGTATATATATATATATATATATTTTATTAAGATATAGTCCAATTTTATATTTATATATAAATGAAAAAAAAACTAAGATTATTTATTAATTAACTTATCTTTATAAATTTATGGAGTCTGAATTAGTTAGTGGTTTTATGACAGAACATTCTTCTGTTATATTTGTTTTCTTTTTTCTTGCTGAATATGCAAGTATTATTTTAATATGTGTTTTAAATAGTTTATTGTTTTTAGGAGGTTATTTAAGTATAATACCTCTAGATATAATAATAAATATTATAGATTTGTTCTTTAATGTTAGAGAAACAATACTTTTTGATTTATTTATACATATTTCTTCTTCTCCTTTAAATTTAGCTATTAAAACAGTTATATTAATATTTATTTTTATATGAGTTAGAGCTTCTTTCCCTAGAATACGTTTTGACCAATTAATGTCTGTATGTTGAACAGTACTATTACCTATAATAATAGCTTATATTGTATTTATACCTTGTATGATTTATGGTTTTAGTATATTACCTGTAAATATAACATTATTGTAGAAATATTAGTTAAGTTTTAATACCTTAATGATATATATTATTCAATATAGATATATACATATCTTATATATTATTAAAGTAAAAAATATATTATAGTTATTACTAACATCGTATGTAAGTTATATAAATATTAGATAAAAAATTTAATATATAGTAAATAAAAAACTATTGTAAATTAAAATGTCTTTTTTATTATTATTAATACCTTTAATAGGTATAAGTTTTATTATTCTAGAATCAGATAAAAATAATATTGTTAATAATTATAGAATTAAATATATTGGTTTAGTAACTTCAATTATTAATTTAATAATATCATTAATAATGTTTATTATGTTTGATTTTTCAAGTAAACAATTTCAATTTATTGAAGAACAATATCAAATAAATTATTTTGATGTATATTTAGGTGTTGATGGATTATCAATATATTTTGTTATATTAACTACTATAATAATGCCTATAGCATTATTGTCTAATTGGGATTCAATACAAACTAAAAATGTGTTATCATTTGTAGTTATAATCTTATTATTAGAAACATTATTATTAGCTGTTTTCTTAGTATTAGATATATTATTATTTTATATCTTCTTTGAAAGTATATTACCACCTTTATTCTTATTAATAGGTATATTTGGATCAAGTAATAAAGTAAGAGCAAGTTTTTATTTATTTTTGTATACTTTATTAGGGTCATTATTTATGTTATTATCAATAATAACAATGGCTTCAATTATGGGTACTACAGATTTTGATGCTTTATTTAAAACTAATTTTGAATATACAACACAATTATTTTTATTTTATGGTATATTTATAGCTTTTGCTGTAAAAACTCCAACTATTTTTTTAAATACTTGATTATTAAAAGCTCATGTTGAATCACCTTTATCAGGAAGTATTATCTTAGCTGGTATAGTGTTAAAATTAAGTTTATATGGTATATTTAGATTAATTTTACCTATATTACCTAAAGCATCTTTAAATTATACTTATATAGTATATGTTATAGGTGTAATAACTATTATATATGCTAGTTTTAGTACTTTAAGAACTATCGATATTAAAGAGCTTATAGCTTATTCTTCTGTATCTCATGCAGCTGTTTATCTTTTAGGTGCTTTTAGTAATACAATTCAAGGTATCGAAGGTGCAATAACTTTAGGTTTAGCTCATGGTTTTGTATCTTCAGGTTTATTTATTTGTGCTGGAGGTGTCTTATATGATAGATCTTCTACTAGACTAATTACTTATTATAGAGGTATGGGTCAAATTATGCCTATATTTAGTATATTATTCTTAATTTTATCTTTAGGTAATTGTGGAGTACCTTTAACTCTTAACTTTTTAGGTGAATTTATGTCATTATACGGAGTATTTGAAAGAATGCCTTTTTTAGGTGTTCTAGCTAGTTCTTCTATTGTATTTTCTGCAGCTTATACTATATTTATGTATAATAGAATAGCATTTGGTGGTTCATATTCTATTTTCTTTAAAGAAAATTTAAGAGATGTTAATAAAAGAGAATTTATTATGTTATTAATTTTTGTTATATTAACTGTTTTATTTGGTATATATCCTGCACCTATATTAGATGGTTTACATTATTCAGTTTCTTCATTAATATATAATACAAATTAATCTTTTTTTATTCTTATTAGCTCAATGGTAGAGCAGAATACTTCTAATATTTTGATCCATGTTCGAGTCTTGGATAAGAATTAATAATAGTAATTATAATTAATATTCTATATTAGTTATATAAAAATGTTATTAATTTATTTGATTTATTAATCAAAAAAGGTTAAATCTTAATCCCTTTTATAATCTTAAATAGTGAAGATATAACAATAATATATCTATTTAAAATATAATAAACTATATGCCACAATTAGTACCTTTTTTTTTTGTTAATCAAGTAGTATTTGCTTTTGCAATTCTTACAATATTAATCTATACATTTTCTAAATATATATTACCTAAATTTGTTCGTATTTTTATATCTCGTATATATATAAACAAATTATAGTTTAATCTATAATTATTTTTGTTTTTTAAGATCTATAACATAAATATAAAATTTATAATAAAAAATTTATTAATGTTTAATACTATATTAAGTCCTCTGGATCAATTTGAAATAAGAGATTTACTTTCTTTAAATATTAGTTTTTTAAATAATATCCATTTATCTTTAACAAGTATAGGTTTATACTTATCAATAGGTTTAGTATTAATATTAGGTTACAGTTTATTAGCTACAAATTATAATAAAATAATACCTAATAGTTGATCACTAAGTCAAGAAACATTATATTTTACTGTACATGGTATAGTAATTAGCCAAATAAATGCTAATAAAGGACAAATGTATTTTCCTTTTATATATTCATTGTTTATATTTATTTTATTTAATAATTTAATAGGTTTAATACCATATAGTTTTGCTTCTACATCTCATTTTATTTTAACTTTTTCATTAAGTTTTAGTGTAGTTTTAGGTGCAACTATATTAGGTTTCCAAAAACATGGTTTAAAATTCTTTTCTTTATTTGTACCATCTGGTTGTCCTTTAGGTTTATTACCTTTATTAGTTTTAATAGAATTTATTTCTTATTTATCTAGAAATGTATCATTAGGATTAAGATTAGCAGCTAATATATTATCAGGTCATATGCTTTTATCTATTTTATCTGGATTTACATATAAAATAATGACTAGTGGAATATTATTCTTTATATTAGGATTAATACCTTTAGCTTTTATTATAGCTTTTTCAGGATTAGAGTTAGCAATAGCTTTTATTCAAGCTCAAGTATTTGTAGTATTAACTTGTTCTTATATTAAAGATGGTTTAGATTTACATTAATAATAAATTAATAAATCAATATAAAAAAAAGCCCTTATAGCTCAATGGTAGAGCAGAATACTGTTAATATTTGTATAGATGTTCGATTCATCTTAAGGGCTAGGGTGAGAGCCCATTAGTAGGTAAATAAACCTACCTAAAGGAAGGTTCGGAACTAGATAATGTATTTGAAATGAGGAACCACAACGTTGAAAGGTGAAGGGGTATTGAAGAAACTAAGGTAACTTTATAAATTAAAAATTTATGTAAAGTTCTTGAGAACGCATCACTGATACATAGTATTTATTTAGAAACATATAAACAAAAACCGTCCTATTGATTTAATAATATTTAGTAAATTTTTATTAAAAAATATTTTTTAATAAAAATGTATCTATCAATATAGATATATATTATATCTACCATATATATATATATCATTTCAGATATTTCTGAAACAAACAAATATAAATAATTTTTGAGTTTGATGATGGCTCTGATTGAACGCTGTCCAAGTACTTGACACATGCTAATCGAACGATTTTATTCCTATAAAGAGTAAAATAGTGGTGTACAGGTGAGTAAATGATAATTTGGCTACCTTAAAGTAAGAGGTAAATCTCTTATAAAAAAAATCAAAAAAAAGGAAAATCAGAATTTCTGCTTTAGGATGTTATTTTTTATCTCGGTGTGGTAGTAGTAAAGGTAATGACTTTTCTAGCTAACATTCGTAGTCGTGACTGAGAGGTCGATCGACCACATTGGGTCTGAAAAAACCCCAATGCGTATTAGTACAGCAGTGAGGGATATTGGTCAATGGTCTAACGACTGAACCAGTAACTTGGAAGAATGTAAAGATATTATATATTAATATTGTAACGATTAATTCGTATAAAATTCTAAATAGAATAATGATAATGACAATTTTCTATTTATAAGTCTTGACCAAATTACGTGCCAGCAGTCGCGGTAATACGTAGAAGACTAGTGTTAGTCATCTTTATTAGGTTTAAAGGGTACCTAGACGGTAAATAAAACTTGAATAGAGTACTTATTTTCTAGAGTTTTATAAGAGAAGGAAGAACTTCTGGAGTAGTGATAGAATACTTTGATACCAGAGGGACTGGTCACGGCGAAGGCATCCTTCTATGTAAAAACTGACGTTGAGGGACGAAGGCTTGGGGATCAATAAGGATTAGATACCCTAGTAGTCCAAGCAGAAAATGATGAGTGTCATAGGCTAGATACAGAATTTGGCCTATAAATGAAAGTGTAAGCACTCCACCTCAAGAGTACTATGGCAACATATAAACTGAAATCATTAGACCGTTTCTGAAACCAGTAGTGAAGTATGTTATTTAATTCGATAATCCGCGAATAACCTTACCACAACTTGAATAATATTAATTTATTACAAGCGCTGCACGGCTGTCTTTAGTTAATGTCGTGAGATCTGGTTAACTCCTTAAATTAACGAAAACCCTCATTTTATTTTTATACATAAAATGGTTCCCCAGTATAGTGGAAAGATAACAGGGATTAAGACAAGTCATCATGGCCTAAATGTTGTGGGCTATAGACGTGCCACATACGCCTTTACAAAGGGATGCGATATTGTGAAATGGAGCTAATCCCCAAAAAAGGATATAATATGGATTGTTGTCTGTAATTCGACAGCATGAATAAGGAATTACTAGTAATCGTGAATCACCAGCGTCACGGTGAATTTAATCTCAGCTAGGTACTAACCACTCGTCAGGCGCTGAAAGAAGTATGTGCAATAAGTTTGGTTTATTTATATATTAATATATATAATTAGTTATATAAATATATATGTATAATTTTCGTATGCATGACTTTAATTGGTGTTAAGTCGAAATATGGTTCGTGTAATGGAAATTGCACGGGATAAATTAACTTGAACAATCTAAAACAAAGTGTTATATTAACTGTATAGTTGGTGTTAATTAAGGTTACCAAACTATAATTAACTAATTAGTAATATAATAAGCCAGCTAGTTTAAAAAAATAGCTTACAGAGGTACTGTTTTATTATCCCAATAGTAAAAGGTAATATGTAGTTATATATAGGTTTTTATACTCATGAGTATTTTAAAAATTTTTTAATTTTATTTAAGGAAGGTTCCATTGTTGGTAAAATGGGTTGAGCTGTAAACTCAATAGCTATTCGCTTGTATGAGTTCGAATCTCTTGCTTCCTAGTAATATATATATATGTATGTATATAGAGTTATAATCTCTTATTATTGTTTATTTTTATAATTTTGATATTATACTTTTATAATTATAATTATATAGGTATAATTATTTAATGACAAATATTAAATATTTTTTTTTTTTGAATAATTTGTATATTTTAAAAGATTGTATTAGTTACGGTTATATACCAGAATTAATAGATATAATTTATTTATCTTCCATACTATTTGGAATATTAACTATTATTAATAAAAATCCTATTATATCGGTTTTGTTTTTAATAGGGTTGTTTATGAATATATCAAGTTTATTGATAATAATAGGATTTACTTTTATAGGGTTATCTTATATACTAGTGTATGTAGGAGCTGTTTCAATATTATTTTTATTTATTTTAATGTTAATTAATATAAGAATATCAGAACTTTCTGATGAAACTAATAATGATATACCTTTAGCTATTTTAATTGTTATGTTATTTTTTTATATTATAAGACAAATATTACCTTCTAATATTTTATATTTAAACCAATTTAATTATTTAAATAATAATAATATAGAATTAATAGATGATTGTGTTACTACAGAACAAATAGTACAAGCTAGTAGTAAATCTTGAGATACTAATTTAGTAGATATAACTCATATTACAGGTATAGGTAATGTACTTTATACTAATTATGCTATTTGACTTGTAATAACTTCAATAATATTACTATTAGGAATGGTAGGTTCTATTGTTATAACAATAAAACAAAAATAAATAAATAAAAATAAATTATATTATCTTTATAAACTTGTGAGTTTTTTTTTTATTAAATAAAGAAATGAATTATATACCTAAAACAAATTTTCAACATCATCCGTTTCATTTAGTATCACCTTCTCCTTGACCTTTATTTTCAAGTATATCCTTGTTTATATTAACAACTTCTACAGTTTTATTTATGCATGGATTTGAATTATTTGAATATTTTGTATTTTTAAGTGTATTAAATGTGATTTATACTATGGGTTTATGATTTAGAGATATTATATCAGAAGGTACCTATTTAGGAAATCATACTTATGCTGTACAAAGAGGATTAAACTTAGGTGTTGGTTTATTTATTATATCAGAAGTGTTTTTTTTCTTAGCTATTTTTTGAGCATATTTTCATAGTTCTATATCTCCTAGTATAGAATTAGGAACTCAATGACCTCCTATGGGTATTGATGGTGTAAATCCTTTTGAATTACCATTATTAAATACTATAATATTATTATCATCAGGAGTAACAATAACTTATGCTCATCATTCATTAATCCAAGGAAATAGAAAAGGAGCTTTATATGGTACAATAGCCACTATAGGTTTAGCCGTTATCTTTACAGGTTTTCAAGGTTTAGAGTATACAGTTTCATCTTTCACTATATCAGATAGTGTATATGGATCATGTTTTTATTTTGGTACTGGTTTTCATGGGTTACATGTTATAATAGGAACAGCTTTTTTAGCTGTAGGTTTATGACGTTTAATGGCTTATCATTTAACAGATCATCACCATTTAGGTTATGAATCAGGTATTTTATACTGACATTTTGTTGATGTAGTATGATTATTTTTATATATATCTGTTTATTATTGAGGTTATTAAATATAAAAAATAAAATAAAATTAAATTAAATAACATTAATCGTGTTAATTTAATGGTAAAATTGTATGCTACGGACATACATATGTAAGTTCGATTCTTATACACGTTTATAATAAGAATAGTGTATAATATATAAATTGTATATATATATACATATATAGAGACCTTAGTTTAACGGTAAAACATATGACTTTTAATCATTACCTTATGAGTTCAAATCTCATAGGTCTTATAGTGACTATAGTTTAATGGTAGAATGGTCGATTTCCAATCGATAAATGCTGATTCGAATTCAGCTAGTCATAAGTTAATAATATAAAAACGACCATAAGTTAGTGGTAGACTACTCGTTTACCAAACGAGGTGCGCTGATTCGAATTCAGCTGATCGTAAATTTATTATTATTAAGGGTTAGTAACTTAATTGGTAAAGGGTATCTTTGTCGAAGATATAGATGTCGGATCGAAGCCGATCTAACCCGTATAAAGGAAAGGAAAGGTAACCATAGGTAAGGTAGGTCGTTTGCTAAACGATATATGTTTATATTTAAGAGTTCGAATCTCTTCTTTTCCGTATAAGAGTATAGTTTAACGGTAAAACCGCAAACTTCAAATTTGCATTTCTTAGTTCAAATCTAAGTGCTCTTGTAAAAAAAAATTTTTTTAACTAAAAAGTATCATAATTAATATTAAATTATATAGTTTTTAAGTAAAAAAGATATAAGATTCTTTAACTTAATTGGTAAAGTGTATTCTTGATAAGGATATGTTCAGTGTTCGATTCACTGAAGAATCATAGAGAGTTGGCTGAGTGGTTTAAGGCGACTAGCTTGAGTCTAGTTAAGGGTAAAACTTTCATATGTTCGAATCATATACTCTCTGAAATTATGTTAATATTATATATATATTATAATATTAATAATAAATAATATTGTATATTACAATATAGCTATAACATAGCTATGAAATTTCCATATTTCTTTCATATCTTATTTATGTATAAAAAGAAATTGTTATGGATAGAAAGCTGTATATTAAAGAAGATTAGTAAGGCGTTACTTATTCAGGTAGAGTATAAAAAGATATATATTATACTAAATTCTAATATAAATTTAGTATAAGAACGAATATTATACTTCTAATAGAAATAGAAATATAAAAATTCTAATAGATATATAATATACTAAATTCTAAGAGAAATCTAATATTAAACAAAGTGAATTGAAATATCTCAGTAACTTTAGGAATAAAAATCAAACGAGATTATTTATTATTGTAATTAAAGATAAATAATAGCCTATATAAAAAATTATAAGTAATTATAATTATAATAATAATAAGTAAAATGGATGTATTCTGTTTTGAATAAAGGGGAACCTTCCCCTAAGGCTAAATATAATATATAAGCGATAGTGAATAGTACCGTGAGGTAAATTTAAGAAATAGTAATTTTATAAGCAGCTCGAGTAAAAATTAAAATTAAAAATAAGAGTATACCTTTTGCATAATGGGTCAGCAAGTTAATTTTAGATGCAAGTGGTTTTGAGTAATTAAACTCTAACACGAAGATAAACCAATTATGAAAAAATGATAAGTATCTAGAATTAGACCCGAAGGCTAGTGATCTTACCATGATCAGGATTATAAAAGTCCGAACGGGTTATCGTTGTATAGATATCCGAGGAATTGTGGTAAGTTAGTGAAAGACAAAACAGACTAGTATAGCTGGTTTTCCGCGAAACCTATGTTAGTAGGTAATTCAATTCATATCTTAGTAGGTACAGAACTGTGATCTCGAACAATATTAAATATAATATTTTGTTTACATCGGGGGATTGTAGTGATTTTATCGGAGAGTATTTGCACTCGGAAGGGCTAAGATAAATATTGAGTAATCGGACATAGTATGATAAGGTTGTATGTCTAAAGGGAAACAGCCCTAAACAAAAGTTTAAGGTTCCAAAGTTATTATTGAGTGAAATTAAGGATGTTTTTTTCAAAAACAATCAGGAAATAGGCTTAGAGGCGGCCATTTTTTGAAGATCTCGTAACAGAGCACTGATTAATATTAATAGGAAAAAATACCAAAAATTTAAAGGATCTAAATAATATACCGAAACTTTGTACACATAATTTGTGAGGTAGCGGAACATCGGATATGTAATTTTGTATATATTCCTTTATAGAATATATAAAATGTAGTAATGTTAATTATATTCTAAATATAATATACGGATAAATTAATTAAATAAATAAAAAGAATAAAATCTATTATTAAATTTAATTTGATTTATTTTGTTGTTATGTATTAGGTATTTTTAGTTAAGATAAAAGAAAAATGAAAATATTAACACACTGATATGCTCTTTATCTATAAACATATCGTATACATTCCGAGAGAGAATGCTGACATGAGTAACGAAAAAGGACTTACCTCGCCTTAAGCTTATGGGATAAACTTAATTTTCGGTGTCTAAATAATTTATCTAAAGATAATTATGATGATGTAATGAATTTTTTTTATTAATAGTAAAAAGCAAGACCTTTATAAAGTAGTAAAGGTTCTGGAAATGTTTTTACTATTATCTAGTGTATTATAATGATACATGTTATAAAGAGTAAAAAAAAAAGACCGTACCTAAAAACTATCACAAGTAAGCAAGTAGAGTATACAAAGGCGTTTGAGTGAACAATCATTAAGGAACTCGGCAAATTGACTTCCGTAACTTCGGGATAAGGAGAGCCATTTTTATTAATTTAACCAATGTAAAATTGGATAAAAATTAAATTAATAGGAAGAGGAGGCACATAATAGTGTTGTACGACTGTTTAATAAAAACAAAGCACTCTGCCAAGATAAAATATCTAAGTATTGAGTGTGATGTCTGCCCAATGTCGGCTGGATAACGGATTTTCCTTGATGTCTATTTAAGGTTTTGAAGGATACCCCGATGAATGGCGGCCTTACCTATGAGGGTCCTAAGGTAGCGGAATACCTTGGCCGTTAAATGCGGTCTTTGCATGAATGACTTAACGATACAACAGCTGTCTCGATGATTGTCTCAGTGAAATTGGAATAGCAGTGCAGATACTGCTTACTTCTAGGTAGACGAGAAGACCCTATGCAGCTTTACTGTTACTAATTACAAGAGTTATCATAGGTTAATTGTGAGTGTATAAGGTAGTCGATAGGTAACAATGAAACACCTTTATTTGTACTTATTAACACTCTTGATGATTTTGAGGCAGTTTATGCGGGGCACAGATCCCATAAAAAGTACCTGGGTATATCCAAAGTTCATACTGTAAATATGTAAATAATAATTTACGTATATTTTAATTTGTAATTTTTATTTTGATAATAATACAGTTATAGTAAGATTGAATTCAATATGATTTTTTTATTTTAAGTAAGATTTTAACTATATGGTGAATAGATGTATATTAATCCCTTAATTTAAGGGCTTATTTTTATATTAATATTGTATATTTTCCTTATTAATATGATATTTATACTATACTGTCAAAGTTTAATGGCTAAATCTTGCTTTACTGTTTGACTTACAAGTCTTTCAGTCGCGTAAGCGGGGCATATGATCACAAGATGCATTAAGGAAAGGTCTTGGATTAAAGAAAAAGTTACGCTAGGGATTTAGTTTAAGTCCTCCAATATTATAAAATATTGGAAAATAATTTGGGTAAATTTCAAAAACAATTTTTTTTAATGAATTTGAAGCGAAACTTATTTTAGCTAATATATATATTATATATATAATAAAATAAGGACGTTCAACGACTAATAGGTGAGTATTGCTAACAATAACCCTTATTAAATATCCCCAACATCTTTATATATACATGTATAAATATTATTATAAAAATATAATAATGAACTAGACTTGATTTTTTATCAAGCTTGTTATTAAAAATAACATAAATAAAAATATTATAAATATATGCTAAATATTATAAAATCTAAGTTAAATATTATAAATAAACAAAAAAAACAGCAAAAACATATAAATGTAACTATAGGTTATAAATATTTTGTACCTGTTGTAAGAGATTGAAAAGATAGTATTTATGCTTATAACAAAAATACTATAAAATTAATACCTGTAGCTAGTAATTATGTAATAAAACTAATTAAAGGTTACTTTAATTCTTTTAATTTAAAATTAGAAAATAAATTAAGAAAAGAAAGATTACGTAATAAATCTAGAAAATTATCTACAAATAAAATTTTTTTAAGTAATGGAGAATTTAAACATACTAATGATAAAGTGTCTATTACTTTATATGTATATAATAGACAAAAATATAATTATTTGTATAAATTAAAAACAAGATATATAAGATTATTCAGTAAAATAAGATTTTTAAAAAGATTAAATTTAATAAAATCTGTAGGATCTAATATATTAAATAAACAAAATGAAAAAAAAAATATATTAGATAAAATATTACCTAGATATAAAACTAGAGTATCTTTAGTTCAACATTTATATTATAAAAAATTTTTAAAAAAATCTTTGAAAAGATTGAAATATTATATGTTTTATAAACAATTAGTTTATATAAATCAAAATAAATTTACTCTATCATACTTACAGGGTTTAATCTATTTATTAAAAAAAATATATAATAAAAATATAGAATTTAATTTAATAAATTTAAAATATTTTTATTTTAATAGTGATATCTTATCACAACCATTAGTATTAAAATTAAGAAGAAAAAGAAAAGTATTATATTATTTAAAGTCTTTTGTAAGAAAAGTAAATATTGATAGAGTAAAGATTGGTTTAAAATCAAATAATTATTTTTTTGATTTAAGAAAAATATATAAAATAAAAAATGTAGATATCTTAAATAATTTATTATATAAATTACTGCAGCAAAATAAAAAAAATTCTAGTTATAAGTTTTGTAAATCTTCTTTTTTAAAAAAAGTAGTATTTAGTTATATTAAATATAAAAGAGTATCAGGAGTTAGATTGGAAGCGGCTGGTAGATTAACTAAGCGTTACACTGCTTCAAGATCTCTTCATAAAGTTATGTATAAAGGTAATTTAGAAAATACATTATCATCAGTTAATGGTTATTCTTCTGTAGTATTAAGAGGTAATTTTAGACCAAATTTAGGATACACTAAGTTGAATTCTAAAGCTAGAATAGGATCTTTTGGTATTAAAGGTTGAGTAAGTGGTGAATAAATTGTATTATAATAAATTATATTATTATAATTTTAATTATTTAGTTTTTTTTAATATCTCTCCCTAAAATAAAGATGAAGAAATAGTCTGAACCGTTTTAAGAGAAACGGAAATAAAAAATAATTTTTTATGATAACATAAATTGAACAGGCTAATTTGCGCAAGAGAGTACAAATTGAGTGCGCGGTTTGGCACCTCGATGTCGGCTTAACTCATCCACATGAATGCAAAAATCATGAAGGGTTCGACTGTTCGTCGATTAAAGAGTTACACGAGCTGGGTTTAATACGTCGTGAGACAGTATGGTTTCTATCTTCTAGAAGAAATTACAGTAAAATAAATATAGCCCCTTCGTACGAAAGGAGTTGGGTATGTTGATCTATGGTTTACCTGTTGTTTATATTATTAATATATTTATATTAATAACTTACTTTTGCTTAAGTAAGTTGCTTATAGGCATGGCAGGAATGCTACATCAATTAGAGATAAGTGCTGAATGCATTTAAGCGCGAAGCTTACTTTATGATACTTAAAAAAATACGTAGTAGAACACTACGTAGGGCTATTAATCATTTATTTATGGTTTTTGGCCTGTATAGGCTTTAGTTGTATTAACTTTGATGTTTTAAGATATAAAGTACTAATTATATATTTACTAAACATAATTCATAGTAATAATAAATTGCGCCTGGTTAGCATAAAAGAAATGCAACCGTTTTGTAATCGGTAGAAGTAAGCGCGATACTTGCACTGGGCTTTATAGACCCAATGGTCAAGTTGGTTAAGACATAACATTTTCACTGTTAGTGCGGGAGTTCGAATCTCCCTTGGGTTGAAAGGAATTAGCTCAATTGGTAGAGCGACCACTTTACACGTGGTATGTTAGGTGTTCAAGTCACCTATTTCTTATGGCGGATTAATGTAATGGTAACATATTTGGCTCATGACCAGAAAATTTAGGTTCGAATCCTAAGTTCGCTTGAAGACTATAGCTTAATAGGTAAAGCAAACTGCTCATAATAGTTGGAATGAATGTTCGAGTCATTTTAGTCTTAATATCCAAGTGCTGAAATTGGTATACAGTGCAAACTTAAGATTTGCTGGCGTTAGCCGTGAACGTTCGATTCGTTCCTTGGATATTAGGAGGGGTCATAGTTTAATTGGTAAAACTGCGATTTTGCATATCGTCATTTCAGGATCGAGTCCTGATGACTCCAAATACTTATGTAAGTATTAAATTAAATTAAATAATAAATTTATTATTTAATTTTAACAGGTTAGAGCCAGGTTGGTTAGGCGCCTCATTTGGGTTGAGGTATTGTTATGTTCGAATCATAATAACCTGACGTAGTCCGAGAAGCTCAATTGGTTGAGCGGAAAATTGAAGATTTTTAGGTTACAAGTTCGAATCTTGTCTCGGGCAGCAGGTATAAAACTATCCCGAAAACTGGACCCTAGTGAAACCATAAATTATACTACTAGGTAATATTGGGAATAGTATAATACTACTATCCCAATTATATTGGGGATAGTTTTATAATTTATGGCTTTTGCGTTAGTTAATTATACACACTGATTAATCTTTAGGGAGTGTTTTATACCTTATACTTTGTATAGCAATGTTGCTATAGCTTGTACGTCGTATAATAGTTTTCATTATACTTTAAAGAAATAAAAATTAAAAATATGTCTGAAACTCTTAATAATAATTTATTGGAAGATTCTAGAAAGCGTAAACATGAAGAGTCATCTGATGATGAAGATTCAAGAAAAAGACCAAATCTTAATTCTTCTTCTTCAGATTCTGATGAATCTTCATCAGATGAATCAGATGGTTCTGATAGTAATGCTCAAGTTGGTGGTTCTGAGGTAGGTGTTGTTAACGAGAGTAGTAACTCTCAGGTTGGTGCTTCTCAAGAAGAGGTTGGTGGAGATTCTCCATCTAATTTGGATCCTCAATCAAGTGAAGTTGCACAATCTCCGATTGGTACACAATCCCCGATTGGTGCAGGTGCTGATGGTGTTGTTTTAGAGGGTGACAAGGGTGATGGTTACAATACTGGTGTAACCAGGGTAGAAACTGTTAGCCGTACTCTTGAAGCTTATCTGTTTACTCAACGTACAGGTACTCAAGAGGAGCAGGACACAGCGAGATTCCATCTTCGTAATGCTAGAGATGCAGCTATTGAGTTTATTTCTAGTAGGGAAGATCGTCAAACTGGTTCTGAGAGTCCTACAACAACTGAAATGCGTGAGCGTCTTACTGAGGTAGATGCTAATATACGTAAGGCAGGTGCGGATGCAGTTATAGATGAAATAGCTGGAAATCCAGAACATTTTGTTCAAGATTATAGTATTTATGATGATACTGAGTAAATTATTATTATTATATAATAATAAAACGGATATGCTGTAATTGGTAGCCAGGTCCTGCTTAGGACGGGATGAGTAAAATCGTATAAGTTCAAATCTTATTATCTGTATAATATCTCGTTGACTAATAGGTAAGTCATAAATTTTTGGTATTTAGTTATGAGTGTTCGAATCGCTCCGAGATAAATATATGTGTGTTTATATAAGTATATAAATATTTATAGCCAAGATAGTTTAATGGTAGAACAATAATTTCATGAATTAAGAATGAGAATTCGAATTTCTCTTTTGGCTTATAGGTGGGTATAGTTTAATGGTAGAACAGCTGTATGTGGCATAGTATATCCTTGTTCGATTCAAGGTATCCTCCCGCTATATATTTTATAAGTTAATAATATAAAATATTAAACTTTACGGTAAATAAAGATATATTTTACTCATTTAATTAATCATTATTATACATTATATATACATTATATGTAGTGTAATATATAGGTTTATCTAGTGACATTCCTCCCCTTTTTTGTCAGGTATTGAAAGTAGTCGACAGTTTTCTACTAGTTTAGAAAATAATGCAGAAGTAAGAAGTGATTTATTATCTAGTTTAAGCGTAAAAAACCCTACTGAGTGACAGGAAAGATGATTTTTGTCATCTAATGCAAAAGATATAGGTACTTTGTATTTAATATTTGCATTATTTTCAGGTTTAATAGGTACAGCTTTTTCTGTTTTAATTAGATTAGAATTGTCTGCGCCTGGTGTTCAATACATAGCCGATAATCAATTATATAATAGTATAATAACAGCTCATGCTATTTTAATGATTTTCTTTATGGTTATGCCTGCATTAATAGGAGGTTTTGGGAATTTTTTACTACCTTTATTAGTTGGAGGTCCTGATATGGCAAAAGAAAAGGATCTCCGTGGGTCTAATATAAGATATTATAGTAATAATTCAAAATATAGTGATATAAATAAAGATAGAAAAATAAAAGGGTATTTAGCTGGTTTGTTTGAAGGAGATGGTCATATTTGAATACAAAAACCTAGTGATAAAAAGAAACACAATCCAAGATTTTGTATAACTTTTAGTATGAAAAATGAATCTTTAGCTAAAAAATTATTGGAGTTAATTGGATCAGGGTTTATTAGATATAAGTTACAAGATAATGCTTGTGTATTAGTTATTTCACCTGTAATAGGTTTAAAAAAAATAGTTGATTTATTAAATGGTGAATTAAGAACACCAAAAATACATCAACTTCATAGTTTAATAGATTGATTAAATAAAAACCATAGTACTAATATAACCAAATTACCTTTAAAAAATAGTCCTTTATCTGAAGATGATTGATTAAGTGGATTTATAGATTCGAATGGTAGTTTCTCAGTACAATATACTAAATTAGAAGATGGTGCAAAAAAAAGGAAAATATCTTGTAGATTAAGAATTGAACAAAGAATGTTTGATCCTATATCTAATGAAAGTTATTTTAAAGTTTTGACTGATATATCTAATTTTCTTAATTGTAGTTTATTGATAAGAAAACAAAAATCTACAGGAAATGAGTATTATATTTTGACAGCCTCAAGTAAATTGTCTTTAGATTTAATAGTAAATTATCTAGAAAAATATCCATTATTTTCGAGTAAATATTTAGATTATAAAGATTGAAAGAAAATAGTACTTTTAATACTTGAAGGTAAACATTATACAGAACAAGGTATAAATGAAACAGAGTTTGTAAGAAATGGTATGAATAGAAAAAGAACTTATTTTAATTGAGATCACTTAAATTTATTATCAATATAAAAAAAAATATATTACTATATATAATATCTTAAAAAAAACCCTAAACAGGGAATGCCGTTAAAAAGTGTAAACTTTTTTATTATTACTTCGTAATATGCATGGAATTTCTCGATTTTGGAATTAGTTTTCCAGTTAACAGATACATAGACACCTAATTGGAGTTATTAACTTCTAAAGTTGTATTTTTCAACTGAATTAGTCGTAACACTTATGTATACATGGGAAGAATATGCAGGAAACCAAATGATAATTAATATTATTTTAGTAGGATCCTCAGAGACTATATGCGAGGCACCATTTAAATGGTTGAAGCCATAGTCCGTTTAGGTAAGAAATTACTAAAGTTTTTTTATTTATAAAATAAGTAAATAATATCGATTCCCTAGATTAAATAATATTAGTTTCTGATTATTAGTACCTAGTTTATTATTATTTGTATTCTCTGCCATAATTGAAAATGGAGCAGGTACAGGTTGAACTCTTTATCCACCATTATCTGGAATACAAAGTCATAGTGGTCCTAGTGTAGATCTAGCTATTTTTGGTTTACATTTAAGTGGTATAAGTAGTATGTTAGGTGCTATGAATTTCATAACAACTATATTAAATATGAGAAGTCCTGGAATTCGTTTACATAAATTAGCCTTATTTGGTTGAGCTGTAGTTATAACTGCAGTATTATTATTATTATCATTACCTGTTTTAGCTGGTGGAATTACTATGGTACTTACAGATAGAAATTTTAATACTTCTTTCTTTGAAGCTGCTGGTGGTGGTGATCCTATTTTATTTCAACATCTTTTCTGATTCTTTGGTCATCCCGAAGTTTACATTTTAATTATACCTGGATTTGGTATAGTAAGTACTGTTGTATCAGCAGCATCTAATAAAAGCGTATTTGGATATCTTGGTATGGTTTATGCTATGATGTCTATAGGAGTTTTAGGATTTGTTGTTTGAAGTCATCACATGTATACAGTAGGATTAGATGTTGATACTAGAGCTTATTTCACAGCTGCTACTTTAATTATTGCAGTACCTACAGGTATTAAAATATTCTCATGATTAGCTACATGTTATGGTGGTTCTTTACATTTAACACCTCCAATGTTATTTGCTTTAGGATTTATCGTTTTATTTACTATAGGAGGATTATCAGGTGTTGTTTTAGCTAATGCATCACTTGATATAGCATTCCATGATACTTACTATGTAGTAGCCCATTTTCATTACGTATTATCTATGGGTGCAGTGTTTGCATTATTTAGTGGATGATACTTCTGAATACCTAAAATATTAGGTTTATCTTATAACCAATTTGCAGGAAAAGTTCATTTCTGAATTATGTTTATAGGTGTTAATTTAACATTCTTCCCTCAACATTTCTTAGGTCTACAAGGAATGCCTAGAAGAATAAGTGATTATCCTGATGCATTTTATGGTTGAAATTTAATAAGTAGTATAGGTTCTATTATTAGTGTTGTTGCTACATGATATTTCTTATCTCTTGTTTATAAACAATTGACAGAAGGTGAATCAGTGTCTAGATATCCATGATTAACTCCTCAAATGTTTAGTGATACATTCCAAGTATTATTTACAAGAAATAACAATTCATTAGAATGATGTTTAAATAGTCCACCTAAACCACATGCTTTTGTTAGTTTACCTTTACAATCTTAATATAATCATAATATGCTGTTGTTATTTAATAATAGGTATTTTTAGTTTATATTAATTAGTATTAATAAGGTATTCATTTTAATAGTGTACATAGGAAAAATAAAAATAAAAATAAATATAAATATATATAATAAGATCTTTTTGTTACATTTCATGTTTTGAGAAAATTATATCTAGCAATATGGGCATAACAATGCCTTCTATTATATCTCGGTTTTTTAATGAATCTTTTCATTTTCCCTTTGTTTTATAAAATTTCGGTGTAGGTAAATTGATGAAAAAAAAAAATAAAAATGTACATGTTAAAAAATTTGATAATATATCCTTTAAGAAAAATTGTTGTTGTCATATCTAAAGTATTGTATTTAAAAAAGTTTTTTATGTATATTGGTTCTATAAATGTAAATTCATGAATATTTATACTTAAATTGATAATAGGTATATATTTATTTATATATATTAATATTATAGATGGGGATGTTATATTATTACAAAGTGGAACTGTCTCTACTAATAATAGTCCTCCTTCATCACCTTCTCCTTTTCCTTTTCCTTTACCAGATATGAATAATGAATCTGATATAGATAATGAATCTTTATCTAATTTAAATAATCAATTAGTATCTAACTCAAGTAATCAAGTTGTTGTCTATAGTTCTGGTCGTCAAGTTTCAGTTTCTAATGTAGGTAGTTCAGTATTAGCATCTAGTTCAGATAATATTTGGGATCCCAATAATGACATGATTAATGAAAATTTAAGAGATGATTATGGTTTATTTCAAGAACCTGCAGTAGATACTGCTCATTATGGTACACGTAGTTCAAGTCATGCATATAATACACAATACCATGCAAATAGAGTATTTGAGAATGTATTAGGTATTAAAACTTTAGTAGCTGATACAGGTATTACTATAGAATTCTCTAGAGTTAGTCCACTTTCCTTTATTAATGTTTCTAAAGATTTAGTGTCAGAATTTAATGGTACAACTATTATTATTAAATTGGCATCTACTGTAAGACAAGATATTCAAGCGGAAATCTTAGAATGTGTGAAACAGGTTATGTTTCATTGAGAACATTGTGAGATTAATTTAGAAGAAGCAGATAAAGACTTTGCTGATGGAGTGTATGGTTTATATGGTGCATCTCCGGATACTGAGAAATCATTTACAAATTCAATAGATGAAAAAGAAGATCCTACTACTGATTTTTTTGATTTTGAGGACGCTAAAGCTGAGTTAAATGACGCACTTGATATGTTGATACATAATAATTGAAATGAAGAATAATAAAAGTATTATTTAATGTATTGTTATAATCTTTTTTTATTATTATAATTTGAATTTTCAAATTATTTAAAGGGGTTTAGTTTAAAGGAAAACTGTTAAAAATATAGTAATAATGTTGGTTCAAATCCAACAGCTCCTTCTGTATATATATATAAATAATAGAATAAATATTATTAATATACAAGTAATACTGTATAGTATTACAGTCAATTAAAAATTAAAAATTAGAATCATGATGAAAAACTTAAAATTATTATTTTTTAGCCAAGGTAGGATC
The DNA here is from genome assembly GCA_023626115.1 of Talaromyces sp. PX2406. Taxonomy (NCBI): domain Eukaryota; kingdom Fungi; phylum Ascomycota; class Eurotiomycetes; order Eurotiales; family Trichocomaceae; genus Talaromyces; species Talaromyces sp. PX2406. The sequence goes on along the minus strand of JAMAGJ010000043.1, from coordinate 2,206 downwards.
TTAAACAATTTAATATTTAGAATTAAAGGAAGAATTTGTCTAATTTTAAATTGGGTTACACTTATTATTAACCATCCTAGCTTTACATATCTCCTATTACTGTTTTGATTTATTACATATATATTGATATTTTTATTATTTTGTTTTTTTTGTTTTGTTTTGGTTGTATGATTTAGTGATCCTCTGTATTGTATGTATGATATACCAGCTGGGCATGAAATAGATCCATCTATTTTGGAGCATTTAGAGTCTAGTACTCCACGTAAATTAGAAAATAATCTTGAAGAAGTTAAAGGTAAAGTAGAAGAACTTAGAAGTATTTCTGAAAGACTAAGAGCAAGTTTAAATGATTTTAGAGAAAGAATTCTTATTTCTGAAGAGCCTACCGTTATGCGTACTTCAGCTTATTCAGGATTTCATCCTAATTTATATGGTACAGATCCTTTACAATATACAGATAGTAGTGATCCTATTTGTACAAAAAATGCTCCTTATAATGCTATTAAACATATAGATAGTATGCAAGGTAATTTTGTGAATATTAAAAGAATTTACCTACAAAATCCTTATATATCTATATATGTTTATGATGCTGGTTCTGTACCTAATACAAGATTTTGTGATGAATGCTTTACTTTGATGAATAAAACCTTTGTTATTTATAACGCCAAAACTGAAATGAGTCCAGAAGCTTTAACTTGATTACGTAGTCATATTTATAGTTTTATGTATTCAAATGATAAAGCTCATATGAATCTTGCTGTAGGTCAAAATCAATATAATAGTTTGCCAGATTATTTACGTCCTAATTCAACTATTCATCCTTATCCTGTATCTATATCGGATTTTGAAACTTTACCAGGTAGAAAAACATTATCTGTTAATGATTTTTACCATCATTTTAATAAACGTCCTATTAGACGTTTTTATTAATTGTATATTTTTTATAGTAAGGTTCTCTTTTTTAGGTTAATTACTGCAAGTTTCGAGTTAATATATAAGATATATTAGAATAACCTTCAGTAGTTTATCTCTAAATTTGAGACTTACTTAATAAAAGTTACTTAATGTGTTATAATTAGTTTAAAATTTGGTTATTATGTTATCATTATCTTAAATTTATTATATGGTTTGTGATATGGTATGCTATTAGTTTAGGGAATTATTGAGAATACTGTTTAAAAGTTTTTATTTTATGTAATAAATCAAAACAGTTAATATAAATTAATTAATTAAATATCTAATGGTATTATTCATTACTTATCTTACCTAGAAAGCAAAATATTATAAGTCTGTTATTATTATTATTAATGTTACTATCAGCTAAAATTATTGGAACAGGGTTAGCCACTACAGGTCTAATCGGTGCAGGTGTTGGAATTGGAATTGTTTTTGGTGCTTTAATTATAGGTGTTTCTAGAAATCCTTCTTTAAAGGGGCAATTATTTTCATATGCTATATTAGGATTTGCGTTTTCAGAAGCTACAGGTCTATTCGCTTTAATGATAGCTTTCCTGTTACTTTATGTTGTTTAGTTAGCTTCTTTAATAAAATTTAAAATAAATTTAGAAACATGGGATTTAAAGATTATAAATATTATAAATATATACCATTAAAAAGCAGAAAAGCATTTGTTATTTTATTTTACTTTAATAAATTTTTTTATAATGTTAAAAACAAAAAACTTCAGAGTTTAATATCTTATATACGAAATTTTTTACAAAGTAAAATTGTATATGATGGCGTAATATCTCAGATAAATAAGGAATTATTAAAGGTAGACTTTAATATATCTGGAATTGATTTAAGTATTTTTATGGTATATTTAGCTAGAGATATAGAAAAAAAAACTAAAAATAAATAAGTAAAAAAATTGAGATATCGTGATTATTATATGGACTTTATACTTAAAAATATAAAAAAAATATTTTTTGATTTAATTTATATTAATTTTTAATATTCTAATTTATATATCTAAACTTATTCTCTCAATGCTTAAATATTATATTATTTTAAGGGTAGTATATACAATATTACAAATGTTGTATATATAAAAGAAATATTAATTGCTTTATTAATTTATTATTATAATTTGAATTTTCAAATTATTTAAAGGGGTTTAGTTTAAAGGAAAACTGTTAAAAATATAGTAATAATGTTGGTTCAAATCCAACAGCTCCTTCTAGTTTTAATTAAACTAATAGAA
>JAMAGJ010000042.1:0-30355 GCA_023626115.1 Talaromyces sp. PX2406 | reverse complement strand
ACACGAATCGCTGTCTGTCATAGCCTAGGGCTCGGTATAGACGTTAAATTTGATTAAATAAATAAATAATAAATAAGCAAGCAATATAAATTATAAAAGAAAAGGCTGAAACTTGGTATTTTTCATTATAAGGCGTCACAGTTCTATTTTGGTATTAATGATCCTATTGATGTTCTGATATAGAGTATAAAGGTGGTTAAAGATATTATCTATATTATAATATTGATCAGATAAGTTTTTTTTTATATAAATAAGTAAATGATTTACTGCCTCTTCTTTGTATATACTTTTTATATAGACTATATATGTCTAGATAGTAGGATAGTAATTAGTATTGGCTTTGAGCTTCTCTTTGATATTGATAAGCTATAACTTAAATTTAGAGTCCTTTCTATCTACTAGTATTTGTCTATCTGGTAGCTTAGTACTCTTAGTATGCTTCTTTTTTAGAGCTAGAGTACTCTATCTAGTCCTGTTGGCTTTATTTTAAGTGATATTATGTTTCTTAATAAGCTCTTTTATAATAGCTATCTGGTTATGGATGGTCTGCTTAAGATTAGTGACTTCGACTATTAGGCTCTGCTGTTCTTTCTTATTCTAGATCCTTAGATCCTTTGCTTGCTGTATACTCTTGTCCTACTATTTATATATCTAGTTAAATAATCTTTAGAGATCAGTATGATAAAGTAATAAAAATTCTTGTTTATTTATTTATATAGGTAATAAATGTTCTTTTAACTTAAGGTTCTCTAGATTAAAGGTTAAATAACATCCTGATGTTTTGCTTGACTTATTTATCCTTATTAGGTCTGTCTATATCTCTTATACTGGCCCTTGACGATCTTTATCTATGCTTACTGGTTATACTATCTTGGTCTTCTAGGCTTAGCGGTGATATAATAAAAGGATTAAGATATAGCTTGAGTAATAGTCAGATTTTTGATCCTGCTATGTAAGCTTTGTAGTCTTAAGTAAAAAGATAAAAGAAGTGATGTTTGGTTTTATATAACAATAAGTTGATTCCTATCCTCTAAGAGTACTCTGCAACGAGAAAACTAAATATAAGAAAGGAAAGAGAAAGAGAAAGAATCTCCCCTGCTAGTTATATGAGAAATATTTCTTTATATGCGCTAGTCTATTCTCTTTATAGTTCTATATAAGATTATTCCTATCTTAATACCGCTCTTGGTTCCCTTTTCCTGGTGGTGCCTCAGGCCACTACTGCTAGTTTCCAAGGCCTGGGTTAGGACCGTTACAGTCGATGTATATTAACAGTGTTGTTCGGCCTAATGCGCGGGTTAACATAAATAGGCGGCTAATTACTAGTCAACGACAATCTGTTGATAGATCTGACAAATAATTACCTGATACTGGGGTTTATATGAAAATATCTGATCGATATTAGGTAACTCTATGGTGCTAGGAATCATATTAATGATAGATACAGGGACGCGTACAGGATGTGTAACGCAATAGGAAATAACTCTAACCACTATTATAACTGTATTGGGGAATAATTCCTGTTCCAACCGGGTATAATATGCCCGAACCTCAACTATATTAAAAAATAATCCTAATAATTTTCAATAACTTATCACAACTTAACTAAGCGCTCAAATACGATAAAATTCATATAAACGATGTATCGGGCCATCAATTATAATAGGTCCAAATGGGAACCACTCCTTGATAGAAATACGGGTGTGGGGAGTACCGTGAATAAATAAATGGCGGTACTCCAATTTGCCTAGCGCGACGCTAGCGTTTGTTAACAAAATTAAATGGCGGTACTAGTACCGCGATTATGCATTGATGATAGGGGTAGAGGCACCGGTCTATAGGGGGCTACCCCCTATAAGCCGGCCTAACCCATACGAACCGCTGTCTGTCATAGCCTAGGGCTCGGTATAGACGTTAAATTTAATTAAATAAATAAAATAAATATAGACTTAATATTTATCTTAGCTAGAACAATTTAATATAAGTTTCTAGATTGTATAGGCTTGGTATTTATCCTAGTCAGGATGACAGAAAAAATATATTAAAAAATATAAAGAACTAGGCGAATCCAAGGAAAACCAGAGCCAGGGCCCTAGGAAACACCACTCCCCGGCCCCGAACCGCCTCCCCTGATATTAAAGAGTCGATTGCCTGTCTCGGTGACACCTGTGCCGGTGAATTTGTTTTGCGACAGCCGAAGGGTGACGATATCGACATTGTGTTCCTGCCCAAATTGACCAAGCGAGCCTTTGGGGGGAATAGATTCAACTTGCAGCACACCAGCAACCACTATAACACGTATCGTCGCTTGAAGATTTCGAATGTGGTATAAAAATTCAATCACAGTTTGTCCGCTATTAACAACGGAATCAACTAGGAAAATGGTTAATAATCCCTTAAGATGGACCTTAGTTATATCTACTGGATGGCGAACGTGAAGGAACCTTGTTGAGGGAAATACATCATTAATTCCAGAGGCTATCGGCTTACTGCCACGTATCAGTGTTACAATCAGCGTACGCTGCTTATGAGACAGCTGGTAGCCGTCTATGTCATGTCCTTGAACGTGTGGGATGGGATATTTTTCAAGTCCGACTATTGTACTTAAATATTCGGTAGCCAAATAAGCACCAGCTTTTCTATGTGCTTCGCGAAGACGTAGCCCCTGATATCTTGAGTCACGCATGGGTGTCATAAGAAGCTTAGTAGCATCTTTTTCAGTAGCATCAATAATCCATAACTTTGGTTGATAACAACCAGGCGTTAAAATTTGTACAACAAACTCACGTTGCGTGAGGGCGACTAGAGGTACCTTTTCGATATCAAGCAATGACGATGCACCCTGAGAAAGCACCGTTTGACGGACGCGAAAATCCTCATCTTCGATGATCGCATCAGTCAAACTGCCTTCCATACTTTTACTCCGTGTTCGTTCATCACCCACAACAACCACAAGGTAGGCCTCTCCTTTCATGCGAATTCTCCTGCTTAAATTTAGACTATTGAACCTTTTTTCTGGTAAAAACGGGATTGAAGTTTCCACGGTGCTAGTGAGAAGTGCGTATTCTTTTGGTATAGCTATCCTACTTATTTTCAGCTGTATTCACGAAGTTTGGTCCGAAAAGCCACGGCCAGATGTGGACGACATCGAACAAGGCCAAAAATGTTCTATTTAATGCTTCCATTTTGTCCAGAGGCATAAGTAGTAAAAAGTTGCCACCGTAATGAATTCTGTACGAAAGATCAGCCGGAATGCACCCGTTCCCCGCCACCGAAGAAAACCCCGGCCCCACTCTAGCACGTACAAACGTACTCGATAGCATCCTTCGACTTAACGCTTTCAATTAAGTATTACCTGTTGTGAGTCTATCTGGTCAACCTCGAAGAGCATAAATCTTACCCGTTTTGACAAATATGACTCTGAAAAGTCCCGGGGGCCGAAGTCCCGGGTGGCCGAAACGCCGAGGCGCAGCTCGTCGGAAGGTCACATTGGCCTGCGACTCGTGCAGGGAGAAGAAAGTACGATGTGATGGAACTAAGCCCATCTGTGGACCGTGTGAGAGACGTTCGTATCAGATTGGCCAGTGTATCTACAACCCGGAAAATGCCCGAACCGCGAGTAGGAACGAGTAAGTTTCATGAACATGCATAAGCTAGGGAGAATGACCGTCTAAATACATATATCCAAAATAGGTATATCCATACTCTCCATCAGCGAATTAGAGAGCTGGAAGCTGTGTGTGCGATAGATGGACACTCCATACGCACCTCCTCAAACCCTCAGCATGAGTTCTTTAGCGAGAACCATAAACAAGATGGAATGCCAATAGCAGGGACCGATTTTCCTCCAGCTGTTCTTAGCCCACTCACAGAAGGTGTTGTGCAGAATGAAACCCCTAAAAGCTTCGAGGTCAGCGTGGCTCCCAGCCATACACAATCGGCCGCATATAGCCAGCAAGGCAACAAACAGCCTGAGCTCTCAAGTGAAGAAGCCACGGAGATCAATGAATCGCCATTATTCGATGATGGTGAAGGTCACATAACCGGCATGGGGCAGATTGCTACGCTAGGCTCTGAAAGTGGACGACGGTATTCTCGGCTCCAGTTCTACGGTAGTTCACCCACCGCTTCGCTCATGCGCTTTGCCTGGCAGTCGATGCCCTTGCGGTCAGCAGGAAGATCGCGTGCCGAACCCGTGTTCAGAATGCCTTAGGACACATACACCGACTACATATTTGATGACTTTTCTCTGCCGCCACGCACGTTGGCGGATCACCTTTTGAACTGCTTTTTTGAGCATGTCTACACTCTATATCCGTTCTTCCACCGCCCAGCCTTTGAAGCGGCATATCGGAATATTTGGCGCGCGGAGGATGAGCCCAAAACCCCTCTTAAAGACATGAGAATCGGACTTGGATCAAATGCGGAATCCCGACCTAGATCAATTGTCTTTCATTCTGCGCTGAATGTCATCTTTGCTTTAGGTTGTCAGTTTGCAGATCTCGCTGCCGAGGAAGTCGAGCTTGTCTCGAACTCGTTCTTTCTACGAGCAAAGCGCTTTATTGGACTTGATTTTCTCGACATAAATACGCTCGGTGTTATTCAGACATTACTGATCACAGCGATATTTCTTCAAAGCTCTCCATATCCTAGCCGATGCTGGCATTCCGTTGGGCTGGCCTGTAGGGTTGCTTTAGGGCTAGGACTACATGAATCCAACATTCTAGCTACATTAACACCTTTGGAATCTGATATTCGACGGCGGACTTGGTATGGCTGTGTGATGATGGATATGTTAGTCCTGGTAACAAATTTTTTTCTATTTGTCTTGTGCTGATCCGTGGATCTGTGACTTAGAACCCTGAGCATGACGACTCATCTATCCTCTCTCCCATCACCGAGCGACTTAGAAGTATCACATCCTTCAAACGAAAATAAGGAAGTCTCACCGATAACGTTCTATATCGAGGCTATTAAGCTTTACGATATTCTTGACCGAATACTAGTAGATGTATATTATGCTTGGCGTGGCAAATCACGCCAGGATTCATCGCATCCTTCACCAGAAGCCCCGCTGGTCTAGAGACTGTGCTTGAAATCGAAAGACGACTGAACTTGTTTGAGGCCAATCTTCCTTCTCCGCTTAAATGGACTTCGAATTCGTCTATGATACATGCTAATAGAGAGTCAAATATGATTGCTCAACAACGAAATGTTCTACATGCCAGGTACGTTTGAGTCAATTTCTATTTCATCCGCTCACTCTAAGTTGTAGCTTTAGACATATTCATCTCCGTCTTCTCCTCTGTCGTCCTATTTTCACTCAACTCTACTCGAAATGATTACAAAAACGAGACCGTGAAAACGGACCAGACCTACAAGAGTGCTCAATAGGTCAAAACTAAGCAACTCAAGATACACTGTATTCGTACATGTCTAGGAAATGCGCTATGACCTGTGTGATGGCAGCTATTGATCTTACCCACCAAGTCCACGAGAAGACATTTCAGACCGACGCGACGGATTTTTGGTGGTACAATGGATTTTGTATGTCCTCGTTCAGTACAATTGTTCTCTATAATGAATACTGATTTTCCCCTTCTCAGACGTATCAACCGCTGCCGTGGTCCTGGTCATGTCCCTTTCAGCCCCAGCTATGCTCGATTGAATTACCATGGACAGAGCAGGAGAAGCCTGGAAAGAAGCCGTGGTTGTTCTAGAATGCATGGCTAAACTTCACCACTCTGCTGTCAACACCCTTAATTTTCTCCAGGCTGCTCATGATCAAGCGGTGCCTGGTGATACGCAGCAGAAAGGCCGAGCAGTCGATGCTTCCAAGTTGCCGAATGACACGTTTCAAGCCCATGATCAAACGAATAACCCAGATAGCGAAATGCAAAACTCGTTCTTCGATTGGGAGGAATTTGCGTTGGATGTGGGACCCGGTCTGGATGATTTGGGATTCTTGACGAGACTTGATATTCCTGATACTTTGGTTTGAGACTACTAGTTGCAATTGTCATATCTAACTCATGTAAATATTTATAAAATGTCATATGTCATAATTGTCGTCATCGTACTCCGTACATGAACGCAAATAGTTTGGTATGGGACCGTTGTGAGAAAAATTGAAATACTCACGTCTTTCTTGTCAAGAGGCCAACTAAATTGACGTCATTATCTTGGTCACTGCCTTGCATACTTGGAAAGAATACCCGGACGTTACGAGTCCGTTTATCACTCAGACTTCGTCGGCGATTTGCTTTTAGGCTTATCCCACCCCACAATATCAGTGCCATGAACCCAGTCCATAAGTCCGATCGTCCCATAGTTAACGCGGAATTTTTCATGGTGCAAATCGTGCAGCTCGGCAGGAGGGAGTTTCAAAAAGTCATAGCCGCTATGGTCAGCGGCTGCTTCCCACAGCTCAAAGACAACAAATGCCGCGAGGGAGAGGATGTGGGCACCTTTGATAGCTAAAGGCAATACAACTGGCAAGATGTTGGCCGCCAGATGCTCAACTGGATGGGCATATTCAGCCGAGAATGCCACCGGGGTAACGTATTTGTGATGCATCTTGTGGATATAAACATAGATTCTAGGGTGATGTAAAGCACGGTGGACGTAGTAGAACATGATTTCACGTGCCAGCAGACCGAAGACGAAATCAACAACTAAGGTCGTCCAAGGAGGCACGGTGGGATCCAGATTCAAAAGCGCCGTATCGAGACCTCGAACGCCAACAATCGCGGCACTGATAGCCACAACGAGGACATTATTAAGTAGGGTGATTTTCACACAGTGCAATATTTGCTGGCTTGTCGGTTGTCGACGAGCGCCTTGGATCTTGTGGCGTTGAGAGAATTTAGGGAATAGGACATCAACCAGCATATAGAACGTTGCTGGCAAGATAAACCCGATGACTTGAATCAAGAAGACTGCCGTCACTTCGATGGTCCCCGGCTTGTATGTCATGATGATTTTGGCCCAAGCAGCCTGCAAATGATCGTGGAGATTCGACATATTTTTTTTTTTTTTAATAACTCAGTTTAGCTATGAATACCATACCCTCGGCAAGCCAACGACGCTGGAAGTTGTGCTATTTAACAAGAAGAAACGGATCTGCTCCGGATGCCACGGAGAGTGGCAATCTGGTAGTTTGGTGGAATAACCAAGGTTATTATCGTTTGTCGCCATGCCAAAAAGTTCCGGAAGAAATCCGAAGCATATGATTGACTTGTGTCGACCTAGGTTAAAGGCGTCCCGGGATGTTTCCGACATACCCTGACTCTGATGCCGAAGAGCGAGTGCCGAAAAGCACCTCATGAGGAGTTGATTTATGCTTAATGCTAAAAGTGAGCTCAAATAACACTTTTGGGACTACTCTACTTGTATTCCAGCCTTAAACCTTTGTTCAACATGGCCTCCAAGACTGACCCTCCCTCTTACAGCCAGATAGCCTGTGTTGGCGCTGGGCTATCAGCTATTGCCTTGGGTGCCACATTGAAGAGATGGTACAATCTTGACGATATTAGTTTCTTTGAACGACATCCCACAAGTGGCGGAACGTGGTACATCAACACGTATCCAGGTTAGTTAACATACTTCCAGTATTGCTCTGCGCGCCTAACTTGCTCTATTGTAGGATGCGGTTGCGACGTCCCTAGTGCTCTTTACAGCTTCTCGTTCGCGCAGAATCCAAACTGGACAAAGCTCATGCCGTCAAACAAAGAAATCAAGGCGTATGTCGATGATGTAGTGGAAACCTACAATCTTCTTCCTAAGATGACTTTCGGCACCGAGATAGTCAGTAGTGTTTGGCGTGAAGATGCAAAACGATGGCTTCTCCACCTTCGTGATCTGAATAGCGGGAGAGAATATACACATGAATGCCAAATTCTCTTCGCAGCTACGGGACAACTTGTTAAACCGCGCCCGATTGATATTCCCGGTGCGTCGGATTTTAACGGGAGTATATTCCATTCAGCGCGTTGGGATCATAGCGTCCCTCTGGAGGGAAAGAATGTTGTTGTCATTGGAAATGGGTGTATGTTTTCGTATCACTGATCAGAAAAGATATACTGACGTTAAATAGGCACGGCTGCGCAAATTGTGCCGGCGCTGGTCAACGAAGGGAAGGTCAAGTCCCTCACGCAGATTATCCGATCGAAACACTGGATTTTCCCTGCCCCGAACTTCTATTATCCACGCATACTGCAGTGGATCTTTCGCTACGTTCCACTTGCCATGCGGTTGCATAGGTTTCACATCTTTTTGATCGCTGAAAATGATTTCCGCTTGTTTCCAATGACCAAGGAGGCAGCGAGGCTGAGGGAGAAGAGACGAAGGACAGTTGAGAAGTACATGCGAGAAGCAGGTCCAGAGAAATATCACGATCTTCTTATTCCGGACTTCGAAGTGGGATGCAAGGTATATTTCTCATATCTACCCTTTCCTTTTCTTCTTGAGTTGGGAATTAATAAAAGACTAACGACTCATTTCATCCTAAAGAGACGGATCTTCGATCCTGGCTACCTCAAGTCCCTCCATAACGATAAAGTCCTTCTGAAGGAGGCGAAAATAGTAAAGATCACCGCTGAAGGTATCGAAACAGATGCGGGCTTCGTCCCGGCAGACGTTATTGTCCTCGCGACAGGTTTCGAAACCAACAAATTCATTCCGTACATGAACGTTATTGGCTCTAACGGTGAGAGCGTCTCGCAGCACTGGACTAAATATGGTGGCCCAGCCGCCTATAACTGTTCTGTGCTCAGCGGATTTCCAAACTTCTTCATGCTCTTGGGCCCCAATGCTGCAACTGGCCACACGTCCGCCATGATGGCTGCAGAAAAGTTTGTCATCATTCCTTCTCTTCTTTCAGATCAAGTTTTAACAATTGAATCCAGCTCCATCAATTACGCTCTCCGCGTTCTAAAGCCAGTCTTAGACGGTGACGCTTCTTCAGTGGAGCTCAAGCCTAAGGCCGAGTACGACTACGTTTATTGGGTTCAAGACGCTCTGAATAAACGTGTTTGGAACGCTGGATGTGCCTCAGTAAGTTGGCTAAGATACGGTCATCTGGATCTATCATCTAATAATTTGCTACAGTGGTATATCAATGACAAGAAGTGGAACTCGATGTCCTACCCCTGGACTCAAGGGCATTACTGGTGGAGGAGTTTCTTCCCCACATGGTCAGACTGGGTCATCAAGGTTTGAGAATCTCCGTACCATTTGACGCGCGCATGGTATACTGATCGTGCACAGAAAGTGGCGAAGCCGTCGACCCGTTCATGGTCACAGACCTTGCTCCCGTCTCTTTTGTTCATTGGGACGCTAGCAATTTTACTGTCTCATGGTACTGAAAACATTTCCGTGCAGAACTTTAGATACTATTTGACCACGGTGGTATCGAGCCTGCTTGTTAAATAGGCAGGCGGTAATAGATTCATGCAAACACGCTTTCTCTGCCGTTTTTTATTTCATTTTAGTTTAGTTTTTCTCTTGTGACTCTATGTACGAAATTTAGTGTTACACGCTCCTAAGCAAGCAATCTATTGATCTAGGTTGAACACTTAAGATGCGAGGCACTCTGTTTATACTTACCTTTTTAGCCTGTAACCATAGTTTTGAGTCAAATCAGATACTCTTTTCAATTATTTGAATACCATCCGTAAGATTGCACTTAGGCGCGGTCGTAAGAATATCATTACTCGTCCTTAACTCTCATGAGCGCCGAGTGTCATTGAGAGAAATTAAAAATAAGCAAGTAACAGAAAAGAGAAGAAAACATTTTAAGATATTTAAAAAAGACGGAGCGTGATTGTTTTATATAAACGAGCTGAAAATCGATGTACAAGTCCCCTTTCTATTGTTCACGGTCTTGACTTAGGACTTTGTTCTCGCCATAAAAATGCCTCACTACCATCACATTAAAGAAATTTCACATCGTCAAAAGTTTCTAAATTGTTAGCAAGACAACTTTTTAAAGCGTGCATAAAGTTTCCATCACGTGTCATCAATATTGTATCGTTGGGTCACAAAAAGACTGGTTTTCACGACCAAAGACTCAACCATGTGAAACATATAATTTTGTTCTGGTTTTATTTCGAGACTTTTAAAATAGTCTGGCTCCTTCTTGAACTTGAGGCTGTCTGTAGGCATCTTTCCCGCACATTGCTAGGAAACCAAGTTATGCTCCTCCTTCCTCCCCTCTCCTTTTTCTTTTCATTTATGAATGCTCTCAAGTTGCTTAGGGTTTATATGAACAGCTTAACGGAGTAGAACTATCGTAACGCGAATAGTAAGTCTATATTAGTGGGCGCCAATATATATATTGCATAATATACTAAACCGACCATCTATCTATATCTATCTAAAGATCTCTAAACCGTCAAAAACAGGAAATAAAGGTAGGTGTGATGCATCGAAGGAAATACATCGACATTACTGCAGTTTCGGTAGGCCTCTCAAATCTGTTCGCACTATAGAAATAGTCATGCAATTGAGACATTTCCAACTATTCATGTCTGTAGAAAATGTGGGCACACGCAGTAGAAGCATTTTGCACAACAAATACCCGTCGTGTCAAAAATTTCTCGGTACCAATTGTCTCTACTGCCCAGATCTAAACCACACAGAGTGAGTGTTTGATACAGCAACAGATCATTAGTTGACGTACCTGCTCAGCCGTCCATCGTGAACTGACACTCTGAACAAAGTCATGAATAAAGGCCCTTTCTATAGTCTCCTTTCCATCTTCGGCTTCCAGGTCCGTGACGACCTCGTGAGTCAAAAATAACTCAGGGTCTGACCCAGCTGCTTTAGACTGAAGCTCAAGTACAGGCTGGATTTTATTGCTTGAAACTTTCACCCCGTCGATATAGCGACTACGGATCTTGACAGACCCGAAGAGAGTGTCATTGTGATCAAATCCAGCCCATGTTAACGGACGATGCTCCGGCCCGGCCTTCAAACCCCCAGTCAAGGCAGGCTCTAATATTATCCGTTCGATCGAATTTTCGTCAGTGCTCTGAGTAATCTTTAGAGTTGACGTTGCTGTCGCAATTGCCTTCCTTGTTATCCAGCCGATTCCTTGCTTAGTTCCACTTAGCTTAGTGAGACTGCAAAGAGTTACACTATTGCTTACCAGTTTAAACACATTATCGACGCCAGATGATCGCCCCTTGTCCTAGTTTCGGGGCCTTGGGTCAGCGAGATGTCGTTTGAATGGTAGGTTTAGAAGACTAGCTAACCATAACCCAGTTGCCGCTAATATTGCGGATAGTTGTTTCGCTTGAGACACCCATCTTGTTGTATATTAGTCTTGAGGCTCGACCGGACGAGTATACAAAGGTGTGAATTAAAGGTCTTTGGTGAAAATTAAATAAATTATTACCAAAAGGTTGCTAGTTATTACTTGGGAAGCGTCCAATTGACCAACGCAGGCAACTGCAACGGCTGCCGGATCTCTTCCGGCTCGGGCCCGGAACAGTCGCGAAGCAAACTACATAGCCGAAGAAGACAAAACCAACACGTGATTCAAAGATGCAAGCCCGAATATTCGACTGAATCTGTTGCAAATTCATTGATGTGTTTGGTTATGTATAAAGAGCAGTGAATTCTACTCTGTTCTATCACCACTACCAGTTCCCGCCAGCTTGACCTCGATAATACCACAATGACAACCATACGAGGCTTTCTTCCCCGTGAAGGCCTATACATAGATCCTATCGTAATATGGCTACGGAAAACAATCCTCCATCCCATCTTCACATTGTCGACCCTTGCCATTACACATGGTGGTGGATTCCGCGGCATCGCACCGTACGAGAAGGTTGTCCAGATCGCCACAGCGGTCAGCGTCCTTCTATGGCTTAACGATTGGTTGAGCAAACAAAGCCGGAATAATTGGACTAAAGATGATACCTGGGACTGGAAGAAAGAGCTGGTCGTCGTGACTGGGGGTAGTGGGGGTATCGGTGCGGGAGTTGCTCAGCGGCTTTCTGCCATGGGGGCTCGTGTTGTGGTGGTGGATATCATTGCTTTGACCTTTGAACCTGGTACAGCCATCATTCCCAGTCAAAATACGAAGTATTCTAACCTTCGACAATGTGTGACTTGAAGAAAACGAGCGGATTCTGTACCAAAAGTGCGATCTCACGGATGAAAAGGAAATTGCAGTTCTTTGCGAGAAGATTAGATCCGAGATTGGCCATCCAAGCGTTCTAGGTTTGTTAAAATTGGAAGCACCAATGATTCTCTAGCTGATAATCACAGTCAATAACGCTGGTCTATCGCGCGGCCGGACAGTGGTCGAGGGCACATACAGCGACAATAGCATAACACTAAAGGCGAACTTACTCGCGCCATTCTTTCTCTCGAAGGAATTTCTTCCAGCCATGATTAGACAAAACCATGGCCATATTTTTAATGTTTCCTCAGTGAGCGCATATATCCCTCCACCGGGGCTTGCTGATTACGCGGCATCAAAAGCTGGATTGATCGCGTTTCACGAGGTAAGTGTCTTGAATATTAAACCCAGAGCTTGTGCTTAGCAACATACTGAAATTTTGAACAATTTTCAGTCTCTGTCTCAAGAGATCAGACTCCAGAATGCGCCAAAGGTCCGCACCTCCCTTGCGGTGTTGAGCTTCACGAAAACGCCACTTTTCAAAGGAGAGACGAACCAATCTCGATTTCTCATGCCTCTTTTACATGTCGACACAGTAGTGGATTCTATTGTGGATACACTCGTTAGCGGGCGAAGCGAGACAATTTTTCTTCCGCGAATATTTGGTTTTTTTTCAGGCTTGGTGAGTTTACTATGTTTTCCCTTGACTCGGAATGATTATTAATGGCTATGTCCTGTGCAGAGGGGAGCTCCAGATTGGTTTCAAAATTTGGTCTGGAGCGGCACCAAGTCTCTAAAAGTAGATTTTAAGGGTCGACAAGAAATAGATCCGAAGACTGGAAGGCTTGTTTGACATATTACTGTATCCGTACACGTACTCCGTCTAGAGAGGAATTTTAGGATACAGCAGATGTCAGTCGGGCTGTGATTTTGATGGAGACTCTTAGGGCCCGCCCTGTTTCAAATTATTTTAAAAAAAATTGTTATGATTGATAGTTGAATCAGTTTTGCCATATAATCCCATGACATCCAATCATTCCGAACAATAAGTAGCTAATTAATGCCTTCACCACGTGGTGCGGGTTGGTTTAATTATTAAGTTATCATTAGCACAGAATGGTGGCACGATTTGATGGTGCGCATTTATCTGATAAATCGGCAGCCCATGGCTTCATTTCAGCAAGTCAGTCAATTGAGTTGTCATTCATTGCATGAAGTATGATTGGCTTGCAGAAATACGGAAGTACACAAGGGCCACCAGGATAAAACATTCAACTAGCATGATAATAACCACCCTTCATCACGTTAAAAACGGTCACGAACAACGTATGAGTAGCAGCTAGTACTATTTTCTATCGATCCTCGTACACTTCATGATAGCTATGGAGCATAAGAACGGAAAAATACAGCCATGAATTGAATAGAAGTACAGAGGGAACAATTTCGAAAGTGGAACAAAAGCAACTAGAAATTCCATATGAGCTCTCATGAAGTAGCTCATATTCGTTGTAGGTCTGCTTTCTATTATTGTTCTTCCTTAAAGCTCGTTTTCACAAACTCAGTAATGATCCTTGTCGTTTCACTTGGAGGTCTACCAGCAGCGAAGTCCATCAGGGGGCCATCGTGGGTGTCGTTTGCCATAAACAGTTTAACCTCTCCGTTGCCAACTTTTTTCTTGAGCATTTTAGCCAACTGCTGTATATGGTCGCTGAAAACCTATTCGTAACCCCCTGTGATAAAGATCTGGTCAATGACGTCAAGGTTTTCCCACCAGCTTTCCAGAACATCCAGCGCCATACCCCATCCTTTTCCAGAGGAAATTTCCTCAAGCCAAGGAGAGTTTCTGATAAGATGGGCCCCCCATTCATCTACGACCTTCCTACCCAAAACATCGGAACTGAGCCGTCGCTTGTAGGAAGGGGTATCAAAATTAAACGACGCTAGTAGCGACACGAGAAAACACCCTCTGATTCAGGTATCTAGATCTATAACACTATCTTTTGTTCCCTCGAACGCACGATGACGATGTAGGTGGGCCAAGAGGCTCAGAGAGAGATGACCCCCTGCAGAGTCGCCTCCAAAAATAATCTAAAGGAGAAGAGAAGTAAGCCATGTGAAGTATATATAAAAACAATTTGAAAGTTTGAAATTGAAACATACTTCCGACGGTTTATACCCCTTTACAGACAAGAGATGATTGAGGGCAAATATTCATTGAGCCATCTGTCTAGGATAAGGATTATCGGGGATCAAATCTGGACAGCCGTGTTATCTTCCTTTTCTTTCGTTTCTTACAACAACATATTGAGAACAAACCGTATTCGAGTAAACACACGCTGATGTAAATCCCAGAATTTGCCGCTTCCATCCTTACATGATTCATCCAGTCGAGATGCCCTTTGGAAAGAAGCATAACATAGCCACCACCTATTATTAGATTTAGCATGGAAGGGGTTCAAGAATGAGAATTGAAGGGTCTAGAGAGCACACCATAGAAAAACAGAATCACTGTATTTCCCTGCATTGGTTCAATCCACAAGAGTCGAGTAGACTCATCAGCCTCTAAAACATCCACATTGGCTACTTGTCCATTGGATAGAACCCATAAGTTATACACATTAAAACTAGATCACAGAACTGTTTGGAGCTGTTTGGCGGGAGTATTGACCATTAGGGTGCCCGCAAAGGTATTCCAGATAGATAGACCAATAGGCAGTCTTTTCAGCCATGCCCAGAAAACAGATCCCAGAATACTGACCCCCGCAACTGACAAAATATAGAAGAAAATTGAAAAAAAAATCTTCAATCTTTTAAATTTGGGCATTTTACGCGCCATATTATTGCGCGCCATGTTGTAAATAGTCTTTCACAACATGCATTTTTGAAATTTGAATGATATAATGCACGGCCGGATGTACCCCAAAGACCCCTCATATCGCTTAGAACACCGGAACTGACCCAAACATTGACGTAATATACTTCTCCATTTCTCGATACTGGATAAAGGAAAGCCGAATCAAAGGAAGGGATAGCTATCTAAAAGATACATAATATTTCAAAATATATACATAACAAACCCTTCAGATTCTTCACAAAAATGCGCTATACTATTAACCACGAACCACTCCTCCACACGCACGTCATAAATGCTTAAAAAGGGAAACAATATAAAAATATGAGTCTACAACTGATACTAACAGTAGTTAACAGTGAAATTCACTGCATATTAAGATTATAGCTCACAAAAAGTTGCGGAAGCTAACTATAAATATGATTATTATTTATTCATATTTAACGTCTATACCGAGCCCTAGACTATGACAGACAGCGATTCGTGTGGATTAGGTCTGCTAATAGGGGTTGTTCCCCATAAGCCAGTGCCTCTACCTCTATTAGATCCAGGCTTTTAAGGTATCTTGCACTTTCCTTATCCTATGCCGCTTATATACACAGGATAATTTAAAAGCTTATAGTAAATAGTAACTATTACCTTCTTTTTATAGCTACTAATATTTAGGCGTTGTCTATAATAGTGGGCCACTCTATCTGCTATTCTTTCCTTTCTTACTCCCCCTCATCCAGGGCCTTAATGCCTTAATTATTAGTTTTATAGGTCTACTCTTAAGTTTATTAGTTATTCTCTCACTCTTTAATAGCCTCTATAAATACTAGCAGCGCTATAGTGGCCTTTAGATCCTAGAATAGACATGCTTTAAAGCACTGCTCCCTATCTTATAAGGCCTCTACCCCTACTTCAGCTAAACTAGTATATAGTTTTTCCTGCTAATAGCACCACTACTAGCAGCTTATAAAAAGATATTTTACTATTTTAATCCCTCTAGAGCACTCTAAGCAGTTAAAAGAGTCTTAGGCCTTAATTTAATATAAATAGGCTCTAATTAATATATAGCTAGTCTTAAACTAATAATATTACCATGCTAGATACTTAGAAATATTCATTAATATTAGATCAAGCTTCTATTGTGACGACGAGTCGACTCCTATCCTCTAAGAGTACTCTGCAACGAGAAAACCAAACATGAGAAGGGAAAGAAGAAGAGAAAGAACCTCCCCCGCTAGTTACATGAGAAATATTCCTTTGTGTGCGCCAGTTTATTCCCTTTATGGTTCCGCATGAGGTTATTCCCATCTCAGTACCGCTCTCGGTTCCCTTTCCCTGGTGGTGCCTCAGGCCGCCACTGTTGGTTCCCGAGGCCTGGGTCAGGACCGTCACACATACCATAACCCTCTACTTCACAAGGTCGTTAATTATCATTGCCTCGATGTCGTTTCAGCTGACTACACGCACCTGTAATGATGATTTATTCTATTAAATTATTTAATGGAGTAGTTGTTTGAAGTTTCCACTACATCTAATAGCAAAGTCGCTAGTCAGACAGGCATTCTCCTTTGATCCCGCATCAAGTCTATCTATCCCTCTGAAGGAAATTACCATTCAACTCGGTGCTAATGGCAGTGCTGTACCGGGGAATTCCTCAATATTAAAAATATTTTCTATGCCAGACAAGCCGTTGCGGCTTCAAACATTCACGGAGTACCGTGAAGCCATGGGGTTTTCATTCTTGCCTGCGGACATTGCAAATCCTATTCCAACTTTTTAAAGTTGACCACTGGTATTATACAGATTACATGACTTTTAACCCTTCCACTATTTAAGCAATAAAATAGTAATAATCAAAAGAAAATTACAAGCCATCTAGATAATAGCATTCGTGAATGATCACAGTTAGTTATCGTCCTTTACTGTAGTTTTGTATACCAATGTACTTTGATAGGAAAAAACATCTTTTTCTGCGCGGTTTCAATTTTTGAAATTACTCGCCCAAACCTGGCCGGATTCGGCCCAGAATCTGATCAATTATAATTAACTCTCCGCGCTATCGATTGGTCCTAATTTGATTAGGATTGACCGCGAGATGGCGCTGGGAGAGAAAATAACGCCTCCCGCGACAGAAAAGTCGCTCCTGTCGCGCCACGCGTCGGGAAAAACACGTCAAATGAAGAACCTTACAAGCATGGAGGAACTGGGCAAAGCGGCCCAGGAGACCCTCCATTACATCAACAGCAACAAGGAACGCCTCAGAGACGAATTTATCATTGGATTCGTCAACCAGGTACGCAAATTCGCCAGCAATACCGCCAACCAAGGCAACACTGCGGACACGCTGACAAGCTTCAAGAAGGCCCTGGAGCAAGTCCAACAAGACACCGCGTTAATTCGCAAGGAAATTACCACTAAGCAAGCAACAACCATATCTTAGAGTGCCTCCCAATCAGCTTCAACCTTCTGGAAAACCTTCTGGGCCTAGGAATGGCAAGCCAGGCTGAGGGCAGCGTCTGCCCCCCAGGCTCATAGCGTCGGAACGTCGACTCTGGGGGTCACCCCCATAGAACTGGGAATCAATAGTGAGATTGTGGTCAAGATTCGTGATGCTGCGATCCGCAAAGAGCTCTGCTAGGCCAAGCCAGTTGATATTGTCAGACGGGCAGAACGCGCGAGGGGCGAGGCTGCAAGAAAGATTCCAAGCCTCGCGCTCACCGGCTATGCAGTGGTTGCCGCACAACAGCTCCCATCAGGGGATATCAGCCTGCGGGCTTCCAATGCCGCTGCAGCTGAGATTCTGAGAACGCATGCCGCATACTGGGCTCAAGCCTTTAGCGCAGGAACATGGGTTCGGGTTTCTACATGGGGAGTGGTTGTCAACGGGGTGAAAGCACACTCTATGAATCTTGACACCCCGGAGTAAGCCGCAGCGAGAAAAGTGGAACTGCTGGCTCAAAATCAACATGCCTGGGGGGATGATGTACAGATCGCCTATCTCAGCTAGCTGGTCAAACCTCGCCGCCGGGAGGGTTCGCTTGTGGTAGAATTCACCAGCCCACTAGTGGTCAACGTAGCAATCTCTAAAGGAACGATTTGGCAGTCTGAGATTCACACTAATAGGCCCTATTGCCGAGAGGGCAGGTGTAGAATATGCATAAAATGCCAGAAATATGGGCATTCCCATGCTTAGTGCCCGTACGAGAAGTTTACTTGTAGGACCTGCGCGGCAGGGCATCCGACCTGGGAATGCCCTACCAAGCAGGGCCAGGAAATCATCCTAAAGTGCGCTAACTGTGGTGAGAAGCACCGCGCTATAAGCAGCCTCTGCAAGGTAAGACAAGAAGCTATAGCCCAAGCCAAAGCGGCCATCCAAAGCTGTAAGGCTTTCCACCGTGTGCCTGAGCATCTTAGGCCAAAGCAGGCGCCAATTTCCACCAATAGCGCCACGCTAGCAGCGCCAAATGCGCTAACAACCAGGAGATTAGCCTCAGTAGAAGCCCAGCTGGTTCCAATTCAGCTGCAGGTCTAACTACCCCCAGTGGTCCGCAAGACCACCCAGGGGCGCGGCCGACCCCCCACAAAGTCAAAATCGTCAGGGGAGAAGCCCCTGCCTGATATGAACACGCAGATCGAATCAACGCTCTCAGCTACTCAGTCTGGAAGCCACTTGGCAATGGAGGAACTAAATCCAAGCCAGCCACAGCAGTGATCAGCCCGCAGAGAAGCCGCCACGGCCGCTATGATGAGCGACCCTGAGCGCGTCTTTAAGACCGTTAAGCCCGCGAAGCGCATACGCTCATTAGTCAGCAAGGAATCACAACAGCCAGCAGCCTCTAAGCCAAAGCCAAGCCGGGAGACCAGGCCGGAGCCTAAGCTTCCCCTAATACCGCCAATTACTATGACAGTCAATGCCAATAACTTCCTAGTACTGAATAGCGAGGCGAGCTTCCGGGAGCTTGACCCTGAGAGACCCTTAGAGGGAGACTACCAACAGCTTCTAAGCAGATTCACAAACCATCACTCCTCACAGAACCATATGGTCCCTATTCGGGAAGACCGGTCCCCGTCGGCAGACGCCCTGGTCGAAGCCGAAGCTGGGCTTGACGAGATGGCCCTCGTTGAGACTGAGAAGGCCGAAAAAGCGGCTAGAACCCGAAAGCTAAGCGTGTTGGAATCAGAATAGGGCTCTGACGCCATGTCCGAATCTGAATCAGGATCTGAATTCATGGAGGAGCTGGAGGAATCCACTCCTAGACCCAAGCAAGCAAGCCGCTATATGAGAATCTTTTCTTAATGGAAGGCTTCCAAATTATCCAATACAACATGCATAAATCGAGGGATGGGGTTATGGCCACGTTCCTGAGAGACCCCCAGGTGCTCTAAGCCGACGTTATAGCGGTGCAAGAGCCCTGGAGAAACGAATTTAGTGAAACCACGCACCAGCCGGCAGCGGCTACCCATCAACTACTATACCCCAAGGCCAGGGAGCATGGCGGCAGCGGCCCGGCCCGCGTGGCCCTATATGCTTCCAAACGAATGGATCTGGGAAAGTGGGCCCATTCCGTCATATCAAAAGATTACCAGATTCTCGAAATCTGCCAAGAATCTGGCCACCACCTATATATTCATAATATATATAACGAACCGAACAGCGGCACTATCGAACAAATCGAAACCACGCTGCACCGACTTGGTGGCACCATGCCCGGGGCCAAGCACCTTATTGTGGGAGATCTGAATGCCCACCACCCTGCCTGGGGCGGCCCAGGCACGAAGATCGACCCCGAAGGGGAGCGGATCCTTGAGATCATGGATCGCTACCATATCGAATTAACTACCGAAGAGGGGGTGCCCACGTGGGAACGGGGCAACCTTAAAACCACTATTGATCTAACCCTAATCTCTACTAATCTGATCAACCGGTTTATAAGCTGTGAGCGTGCCGACGATCTGGGGTATGATTTAGATCACTACCCTATTAAGACGCTAATTAACATAGAAACACCACCAAACGAAGTGCCGAAGTGGCGAAATTGGAAGGCCATGGACGATAAGGTCTTTCTCAACGAACTAGAGAAGCTGGTCATGCCCCCACTAGCAGGGGCCTCAAAGCAACGAATCGAGCTGGCCACTACCCTATTTCTGGCCACTATCCGCCGCGCAATCAAAAAATCTACGCCATAGGCAAAGCCCAGCCAGTGGGCCAATCCCGATCTGACCGATGAGTGCAAAGAAGCAATCAAGACCTGTCGCTATCTACGGCGCCAGCACACACGCACCCATAATCCGTTTGACTGGCAACTCTACAAAGCGGCCCGGAACAGGAATAAACGCACCGTGAGCAAGGCCCTGCGCCAGGGGCACCGCAGGCGCGTCCAGCAAGCCACTGAAGAAGGCCCCCGGGGCCTATAGCGGTTAGCGAGGTGGGCACGTACGCGAATGGGCTCATATGAATCAGGAATCACCCCAACACTCCGTAGCCCCAGTGACCAGTGGGCGGAAACCATCAAGGCCAAGGCTGCTCTATTCCAGGAGGCCTTCTTCCCAACAATCCCGGTGGCCGACTTATCTGATATCCCAAATACCACTTACCCAAACCAGCTTAGCTTTCCCTGGATTGAGCCGTATGAGATTATGGCGACAGCCCGCGCTGCGCCACCGGACAAGGCCCCTGGGGAGGATAGCATCCCCAATAGCGTGTGACATAAGGTAATTAGTGTACCCAAGGCCCTAGAGGCCCTAGGCGAGATTTTCAACGCCTGCGTGGAAACAGACTATAACCTAAACCACTTCCAACGCTCAATAACCGTCATTCTCCGTAAAGCCGGGGAAAACCGAGACTACCGCATGCCTAAAGCCTACCAGCCAGTGGCACTATTCAACACATTAGGGAAGATCTTAGAGTTAATTATTGCTAAGCGCCTCAGCTACGCGATTAAGACCCATGACCTGCTCCTCCCAATGCACCTAGACGGCCGCAAGGGCGTCTCCACAGACCACGCCATCCAATTGGTTATTGAGCGGATCTGGGAAGCATGGGGCCGAGGCCTGCCGGTAATGTCAATACTCCTACTGGACGTGGTAGGGGCATACAATAATGTCCACCATGACCGATTACTGCATAATTTGCGCAGGAAGCAACTGGGGCACTTTACCCCATGGATCCAGGCCTTCTTAAGCGAACAAACCACACAAATCCGCATGCCCAAGGGCATGTCGAAGCGCATCCTAATCACCACCGGCATCCCCCAGGGAAGCCCGATCTCGCCAATCCTTTACCTTATCTACAATGCCAATTTACTAAGCGACTGCGCCAAACCCACTGAGGGAACCACCACCAGCGGCTGGGTCGACGACGTCAGCTTTCTGACCACAGGGGCCTCGGAGCAGACCAACGTTCAGAGGCTCAATAGAGCCTGCGGCAAAGCCGACGAGTGGGCCAGGAAGCACGCCTCTATTTTCGACACCAAGAAATATAAATTAGTGCACTTTGTCAATCCCCGCAGCTCCACAGAGCCTCAATATACGCTAATCACCCTGTCTGACGGTACGGTTATTGACGCTTCCCGCGAAGCAGAGCGCTATCTCGGTTTTTGGTTGGACCCGAGCCTGATGTTCGAAGCTTATCGCGCCAAGGCGCTGGCCAAAGCAGGCACCAGCCTGCACGCTCTACGAGGCCTCTCAGGCTCCACGTGGGGGGTGGCACTAAGCTATATGCGCCGAACCTACCAAGCAATAGTGATTCCACAGATGCTCTATGGAGCAACGGCCTGGTTTCAACCGGGTGCACTCACAAAGAAAGAGATCAATAAGACTGTGTGAGACTTCGCAAAGATCCAACAGCGAGCGGCAGTACTCATCAGTGGGGCTTTCCGCACCATGGCCGCTGCAGCACTCGATATAGAATTACACCTGCTGCCCATGAAACTTCAAATGGAACAGCTTGTCAAGGAGACCACTCTACGAATCCGCACTGGACCAACTCACGCTATGCCGACTTACCTGCGAGAATAACGCAGTGACGAAGAAATCCGACTCGGGGGATTAACCCCCATGGAAGTACATGCTTGGAAGAAGGGCGGATGCCTCGAGGCTCCCCTGGAAACTGTTAAGGGTGAATGGGAGAACTGAGAGGCATTCGTCCGGGCACCCTGGCATGCACTTCCTAATGTCATCATTGAGGAAAAGGAGGAAGCAACCTATCTGCACAACGTCATGCTACACAAACTCACTGATAAACCACTCATGCTCTACACAGACAGCAGCGGCTATCAAGGCTAAATTGCCGCCTCTATGATAAGCCTACAAGCTAAGAAGCGAAGAACCAAGTACCTCGGCACGGAAGGCACGTCGACAGTATACACCAGGGAAGCCCGCGGCATTGAATTCGCACTGCAAGCAGCACTGCAATATAGGGACTTACCAGATTAAGAAGCCCAAATCAAGCAAGCAGAAGTGATCATACTATCTAACAGTCAGGCCGCTCTCAAGACGCTTCTCAACCCCCGCATAGTCTCAGGGCAGAT
Source organism: Talaromyces sp. PX2406 (assembly GCA_023626115.1). Lineage (NCBI taxonomy): Eukaryota > Fungi > Ascomycota > Eurotiomycetes > Eurotiales > Trichocomaceae > Talaromyces > Talaromyces sp. PX2406. Next base: position 7,851 of record JAMAGJ010000042.1, on the reverse strand, counting down.
CTTTATAAAATCTTGCCAGAGCCTGCTGAACGAATACACCAAAAAAAGAATCCCTGTTACCCTACAGTGGATTCCAGCCCATATAGGCATTCCAGGGAATAAAGCCACCAACAAAGCCGCCAAGCAGACGGCTTAGATAGCTGCAAGACAACCTAAAGCAACTACCAACTAGCTCAGACCAGGCACAAGAGCAAATACCAATCAATATCCCCAATATTAGCTTGCTGCAGCCGCGAAGCGCCAAATCCACTAATCCACCAAAGACGCCTAGAAGAAGGAATAGAAACAAAGTAAGACCACAACACCCATAAGATGCCTAATTAACACACCTACTAAGAAAGCGCTTCAGTACTGGGGCAGCCTACGCAAAGCTATCATCTCAGTCTTTATATAGCTACGCACCCAAAAAATGGCCTTAAACCACTACCTCTAGAAAATCAATCATTAGGACTCACCTTTGTGTCTATATAATCTCAGGAAACAAACTGTACACCATATCATCATAGACTGCCCATAGTTTATAAAAGATAGAGACTATATATTCAAAAGGATTTAGGGTGTTAAGCGCGCTGCTAGATTCGATAAAATCATAAGCGAGAAAGACATAGCAGTCACTATCACGCAGTTTATACTCGATATTAACATTCTAGACCAGTTTCAGGCTGTTAATCTACAAGCAACAGGCAATGTAGATCAGAAAAAAGCCAATACTGAGGCTAAAACTGAAGCCAACTAATCAGGGCACTAAGCATAGTTTAATACACAGGACGAACGCATAAGTGCTAACACACCAGATAGATGCCAGGGCCGGTATAGACCAGCATATCATTCTAACCCAATCAAACAGCAGGGAACGAGGAAACAAAGCCCAGTGATTTAGGAGAGAGACAGACAACTCAGAAAGACGCACTGGCGCAGACATAACCGGGATGCCGCTGCTGTAGCGCGCGTGTGATAGGCCATGAAGCAGGATCAAGGAGAGAAATAATAGCAAGGATGAGATTAAGATCAAGACCAAGATTGAGAACAGCTGCAGATACACAGCAAAGCAGGCCCTAATGCAGGCTACAGCAGCAACAAGAAAAAGAAGTAGGAGAGAGAAAACTACGGAGGACCAGCAAGGTCATATTAGTATTAACGTTCGGGATTTTATTTATTTATGGGGTTTGCCGTGTTTAACGGCTTTACATTACTTTCCTTAGCATTTTATTTCTTAGCATTCCGTTCCCATAGCGCGCCTCCCGAGCTGCGCCACCGGTGGCTGTGCCACCCATTATCCTCACCCTACCGGATTAGGGCCCCAACCCTGCATAGCGGCGATAGTCTAGAAGCTAGCTACATCAGGTTAATGAGATCTACTACTACTACTACTACTATGTACTTTGATAGCTCCGATACTTCTCTCTGGGAACCTCTCCGCAAAGCGCTTCTCTATAGCAGACCAAGATAACTGTTCTTTTTTTAGTTGTCTCAGGAGATCTTTCTCTTCTGGTTTCCACGGGTTGTTTTCTCTAGATTTGTGTCGGGATAAGTGGTCTTCGTGGTGCGTCTCAGTCATGTTGGCTAACGGCGGTAATTGCGCAAAACTGGACTCAGCCATGCCTTGTGATAATACTCCTTTAAACAGCCAAGAAAGAAACTCTAATCGGCCTTTGAATGGTGTTGTTAAGAAAAAGGAATAAAGCTCCGCGAAATAGTAGATATCCTTACTCTATATAGGGTTAGTCTTGTATTTCTTGGTGGTCTATTCCAGATCTTATTATACTAGCTCCCTTAGATGAATCTTTATAGATAACCATGTTTCTTTCTAAGTTGGTGACGAGCATGCGCTCGAGTTAATTTTATGCTATTTAGAGATAGGAGGTTGTTAGTCCGCTTTCAATATTCTATAATCATTAATATAGTCTGTATTACCCTTGTCATCTGATAGAGTCGACTGATTATCATTATTAAATAGAAGAGGTTCAAGGTTAAATTGATCGCTTGAGAGTAGATATTTAGAGGATGTAGTGAGGGTATAAGATGAAACAGGCATTATTACTACAATAGAAGGCAAGCTTGAGACACTTGTTGGTTCATTGCCTTGCACACTTGCTAGTTGCTCCGGATGGCCCGTTGTATCCTGCTCTGAGACAATAGAAGTGCCATGCTGGTGAGCTCCATTGTGCGAGAAACTTTGCACACTAGACTCTAAATCCTGACTGTCCAGGATAACGCTCGTGTGATTTTCCTCGTGTCTTTCAGTCTGGCCTTGATTTGTAGAAATCGGGCCCGGTGTTGGGAATGATCGCGGAATTGTATCGAGTCTGAACTGCTCCGATCCAGACGCCATAGAGAGCTCTACTTCTTGGTCGGCGGAATCGACATTTCGGTCAGCATGCGCGGCACGTGGCTCAAAAAAGCCGGATTCCAGCGATGGATCCAGCTGGTCTCGTGGCCGCGATTGTTCTCGAGTGAATGACGCCGTGGAATCCGCAGGTGCCACTATCGGTGTCGTTCGACACGGGCTGCGTGGATCAGGCGAGGTTTGATGATCGTAGGTTCTACCGATGTTTTCTAGCGTGGAAATAAATATTAGCAGCTGCTCTATCAAAACGGCAATATTCCACTTGCCATGCCCAAAATGTTGAGAATCATGAAAAAATGTGATTATATGTTTATCTCCAAGATTGACAGCTGAAGAAGAGGTATGGAGATTTCCGGTGCGTAAGGCGCTGCCGATCTCTGGGTAAATCAAGACATAGGTTTCTCCGGGGTTCGTCAAGATTAAGTAAGGGAAGGCGATCCCTGTGACTTCCACATGCGGCAATGACCGACGCCTCAGGTTCCAACACAAAGTCTGGAGGCAGTACATCAGACTTTATTTCTTCTTGGCATCGTCATGAGCTTGTTAATTTGATTTAATATATCAGTTAGACTAGAAACATGTGCTATATAAATCAAATAACTGTCGTTATTACCCTGGGTTGTGGAAAATGTTAGGGATAATAACACGCCGGATTCTACGCAACATTATCAATATAGAACGCGTTTTTGCTCTGAAGTCTCCAACTATTTATGAATCAGCCAAGAAATTGAGCTACGATCTACAGCAATCTGGGATGTCCCTCCCTTCTAAAATAACCAACATGAGGCGTTCTCTTCCGGGAGGTAACGTAGTAACGCCCCAATATCGGCGGCGTCTTGGCTTGCTGACAAAAATAAACCCCTCCCGTGAAGCCAAGAAGTAAGCTAATTTCCGAGGTTCAGCTGAGGCTGGTCGCCTTGGCTCGCGAATTTACATAAAATCATCGATGTCATTTCTACTACGGACTGGTCATGACCTGTGCTACCATCTTTAATATCCGCGGACAGACTCGGATTTCTCAATTGATTTGCATCAATCTACTAGCAATGCGCTCATTATGGATTACGGCGCTATGGGGATTGCAAACAACTTGCGCGTACTCGACAAATTTCCCTCTTGTCCATCGAGATAACCCCTCTGTTCTTCATGCATCATTGGAGCAACAGCGCGAGACATCGGATCTTCAGAAAAGGGACGGCCCTGTACAAGCGCCTCTTGTTAGTAGTCCTACAAGTTATTCTAAGCAAAGTCATCTTCTAAATATGACAGGCATGGTACAGGGGGGTGGTAATTAACATTACAATGGGCACCCCTCCTCAACTAATATCGTTACCCGTTGATATTGCGGACCATCATTTTTCACTTGGTAATTGGTACAATCCACAAGTATCAACTACTTATCAGGGAGACTATTGGTACCAGAGCGCAAATGATACAATGGGAATCGGGTCTACACAGATAAAAGAATTCAATTTCGACTCATATTGTAGGTTTCCTCGATGGCTTTTAGTTCCAGGCAGAGAATTTGGCTAATTTATTATGTATCATCACTTATTCATAGATCCTGAGGCAGTTATTGGGATAGGACCTGGGAATCATTCTCTTCCTTACTCGTTGGTTGATTATGGAGTCATTAAGTCACCATCGTTCAGCATTTGGTGCGACGATCTTCAGACTGGGGAAGGCAGCATTTTGTTCGGGGGTGTTAATTCCGCGAAATATCATGGTCCCCTTCAGGCATTCTCCTTTGATCCCGCATCAAGTCTATCTATCCCTCTGAAGGAAATTACCATTCAACTCGGTGCTAATGGCAGTGCCGTACCAAGGAATTCCTTAACGTCAAAAACATTTTCTATGCCAGACAAGCCGTTGCGGCTTCAAACATTCACGGAGTACCGTGAAGCCATGGGGTTTTCATTCTTGCCTGCGGACATTGCAAACCAAACGTATTCCTATTTTAATATTTCAGGCCCAGATTCAGATCCCATGCAACAGAATTATCTGGGATCCCTCCCCTGCAATCGCACAGATACTGAAAACTATACAGTGTCTTTAACATTCGGAAACATTACCGTCTCCTATCCCTGGGAGGAACTCATCATAGATATCCGCCGTGTATTTGATTCTGGTGCCGTTGAGGACGTTTGCTACTTTGCTATCGGGAGGGGTAAGGAGACTTCAGATTATGACTACGGTTATTATATTCCTGGCGGCCCTGGAGCCGTTCTTGATTATGCCGGAATACTTGGAACGGTATTGATGAGGCGCCTTTACATAGCGGTGGACTATGACAATAACCTAATTGGAGTGGCTCCCTTGAACGAAAACCCAGGCCCTGACAACATTCTGGAAATCGGAACCGGCACAGAGCTGCCAGACGCTGTGGGCGATTTCCCAGCTACCAACACGCCGTATATTGCTCCGTCAGTTAACAGTTCTACATCGAGTGGCCTGGCAGCATTGCGGACAGCGCCGCCATCTGCCCAGAAACACGTGGTTGCTGCTTTGGGGGCAGCAGCCTTGTTTGCTGGCTTGTAATGACAATCTACATATATGCATCGATTGATGACTTTGAAACAATACATATAGGGCTAAAAAGTATTGTATTTGACTATCATAATTACTTCTCTAAATTTCCATCGCTGGCGAGAACCTGACGGGACCCGGCGCGGCCACTCCGGCACAGCCATGAGTGTCTCCGGGCGCCCAGCCAGACACCCCAAGCCAGGTCGACACGGCCACAGCCCCGAAGCCCACTGGGCCATGGGGCCTGTCCAGCCAGGCGGTCATCGACCGGTAACAGAGAGCGCCATGCGGCCCTTAGAGCCCTCTAGATGCAGTTTTCTGCTCTACTAGGGCACGGGACCTTGCGACCATTAATCAAGTACTTCTATTTTAAGGGACGGCGCAGATGGTTTGCTGTTGGGTTGATAAATATCGCAGCGGCCTGCATATGTAGATTACTTGCAGGTGCAAAGCTCTTGCAGGTGCAGACATCTTGTTGAATATCCCGGCGGCTATGATGCTTTAACAGGGAAGTCGGTCTATACATATACGTGTATATAACCAGTCCACCTACCTCTCAGAATATGTGAATAAGAACAAGTTAACATACCTCAACGTCCTAAGCAAGATGTTGCCCGTGCAGTGTGACTCCCGTGCGACTTACCTCTTAAGTGAGTGTTGATTTTAAAGACTTTTCTTGGGCAGAAATTCTCCAAGCGGCGATTCCCTTTAAAGATTCGCTCCACGGCAGGGATTCGTGCCAGTGAGCATTTATCCCTACACCGGAGCGAATCTCTGCCCTGGCGGATTGGCTCCAGGACAGAAATTGCTTAGCGCTGAGCAACCAACTCATAATCTATGACAGAGCCAGAGTTGGTTAAAGATCCAAATTTGTTCACGTTGGATGCTAGCCATTATTGGACTCGGGTCCAGTTACTCTTCAGTGCAGAGCCCTTGAAGTAATAAACATAGCTATAGCGTTCGAGAATCATAGTAACAGCTACGCTGTTATGTTGCCGACGATCAATCTAGCGAAGAAGCTACTCAATCCTACAAGTCTAGGAGACAGCTTGAGAATAACAGTTATGAGCCCGTTGATAGGTTAATGCATCTTAGCGCGCGTGTTGTCGTAGCCTTTCATTACCGTCTAAGCGTCATGTTAGCTTGGCGCGAAGTTAGCGAATCAAGATGCTTCCATGCACCAGTAACGTATTTCACGACCCCCGCGGGCCACCCGAGCCAGCCGGGCCACCGGCTCCACTAAAATCACTTATATCGACAAAAATGTAATAAATTAACCATATTACTATATAATTTCTATGTAGAATTGTTCGGGCAATACATGCGAATATGCCCGATTTATTTACAATTTGAATAGGTCCACGGTGCGCGCCTGCGTGCCCCTGAAGTCACTTCTGGATTAGGAAATTGTAGAGCTTTCTGGGCTGTTAACACTGCTATAGTAATCTTACAATCTTTAAAGACTGTCAAAATCTTAGATTGGTTAATTAAACAATCTTTAGTTATACGCTTTTATTTTTGATAATTATTATTATTATTATTTAATCAAATTTAACGTCTATACCGAGCCATAGACTATGACAGACAGCGATTCGTGTGGATTAGGCCTGCTTATAGGGGTTGCCTCTTATAAGCTGGTGCCTCTATCCCTATTGGATCTAGGCTTTCAAGGTATCTTGCACTTTCCTCGCCCTATGCTGCTTATATGCGTAGGACGATTTAGAAGCTTATAGTAGGTAGCAATTATTATCTTCTCTTTATGGCTACTAACGTTTGGGTTGTCAAATCGTATCAACCGTTCTTTACCAGGGCGGTGTTCGAGGTAGGATTCTGCCGAATAAGATGAGGGAGAAGGTAACTAATATGCAAATAAGGGAATATCTCTTGTGAACAAGAGGATATTTAAGGTTAACTTGTTGATAAGTTAGATAAAGTATATATCCTATTGTCTAGAATAGTATAAAGATAAAGCATGAACAAACTAAATACATATTAGTAAATAAGTGTCTTTATATAGTTAATCCTAATCATAGCGAGCATAGTCAAGCTCTGTGTGAGGCCGTGAGGCCTTCGGGACGCACCAGATGCCGCACCTCGCTACACTAGCCTCACAGAGGGTTGCCAAGCCACTAATGAAGTGGTATATATAATCTGACCTTCGCATAGGGGTTGCCGAAGGTTAGCAATCAGTTTGATTATCTAGCGAACTATAGCTTTATTATCAAATCCAACTCTTGCCTACTCTCTATATAATATCCTTATATTCTGATTGCTTTTATCTTTAGGAAGAGGGCTAGCAAGTGTTGGAATTATGGTTACTACTAGGAGTATCCTTATTCCTATAGATACTACTGAATATTCTGTACTAGCAGCAGAAATCTAACCTAGTACATTAGAAACACTAGATGAATATAGTACTAGGGAAGAACCAGCAGTAGAACTAGAAAGGAACTATCCTATTAGTAAAGACCTAGACCTAAAAATAGTACAGCTATCCTTAGAACAGGAACTAGAGGATATATTAATAGAAGAACTTGAAGCTATAAAAACTTAGCTAGACTAAGAGCTCTATATCACAAATCTGAAATAGTAGATCTTATAAATCTGAATATAGCTATATAGCGCACCAGAGCCTGAGAACTAAGACACTAGAACCTCCAATAGTAGTGTCCATAAGGAAAAAAGATCCTGGACTGATATGATTCCTGTGGAAAAGCGCCTATTAAGATTTAAAATGAAAGATTCCTACAGTGGGAAGTCTCTAACCGAACTTGAGACATTTATAGGATATATAGAATTATGATTTAGTAGATATTCAGAGTGGTATAGTTAATATCTATATTATAAAGTTGGCAAAGCTTTGGACAATCTAAGCTTTAAGCAATTTCTTAAATGCAAGCTGCCGGGAAAATCAAAAATCAATCTTTTGAAATTCAATGCTACTTGAAGGTATCCAGGGCTTCGCTATGGCCTCTGGA
>JAMAGJ010000041.1:0-31718 GCA_023626115.1 Talaromyces sp. PX2406 | reverse complement strand
TGCCCGCTATCCTTCCCCCTCTCGCTCCCCCTCATCCAGGGCCTCAATGCCCCAATTATCGGTTTTATAGGCCTGCTACTAGGCCTGTTAATTATCCTCTCGCTCCCTAATAGTCCCTATAAATGCCAGCAGCGCTGTAGTGGCCTTTAAGTCCTGGAATAGGTGTACTTTGGGGCACTATTCCCTATCCTGCGGGGCCTCCATCCCTGCTTTAGCTAAGCCGGCATATAGTTTTTCCTGCTGATAGCACCACTGCTGGCAGCTTGTAAGAAGGTATCTTACTATTTCAGTCTCCCTAGAGCACCCTAAGTAGTTAGGGAAGTCTCAGGCCTTAATGCGGTGCAAATAGGCCTCAATTGGTGTGTGGCTGGTCTTGAACTGGTAATATCGCCGCGCTAGGTGCTTGGGGGTGTTCGCCAACCTTGGGTCCAGCTTCCATCTCTGGGGGGGATAGTAGGCCTGGCTTGCCTGCTGGGCATGCTTTGCAAGCTTTGTAGTAAGCTAGTTGGCCCTGGCAGCTTTATAAGCTTCGGTACAGGCCCGTTGCGTATGTGTTAGTGAGATGCCCGAGTATTTGCCTGTTTGGGGCTTCTCTGCAGCTTTCTTAGCGGCTTTATTGGCCTCTTCGTTGCCTGGGACCTCCTTATGGCCTGGCACCCAGCATATAGTAACTCTGCGGCCTGTGGCCTGTAGTTCTTTGGCTAGATTATGTGCCCGTAGCGCCAGGGCTTGGCTAGGGCCTGGCTGGGTATGCTGAAGCCTGTTTATAGTGGCTTGAGCATTAAGAAATACCCTAATTAGCCCTATAAGGTTCTCTGCCAGCGCCCACTCTAAGGCTTCCACCACCCCTATTAATTCTGCATTGAAGACCTCAAAGCCTGCACCTAGAGGGGCCAGGCGTGCCCTCCAGGGACCACAAAGTGGCTTATAGGCTACTGCAGCGCCTACTCTCTGGTCATCAAGCCTGGAGCCGTCCGAGTAGAGGTCAGTGTTCCCTATCCCACTTAGGGGGTCTGAGGCTAATTGCATAGCAGTTTCAGGGGAGTCTATCCTGAAATCTAATGGTATAGATCTATTACCAGGCTCTATTGTACGCTCAAAGCCCTGGGAGGGGTCGGTGGTCAAGGCCCCTTGTAGCCTGCGGGCCAGGCCCATGCCCAGCTTCCAGGGGATAACTGCAGTAACTTAGGATATTGAAACACTATACTATTCCACTAGGAACTAACTCGAAGCCGACTAGGAGTTATTCAAAAAAGCACTTATCAGAGTAGGGCGGCGAGCATCACAGCCATAACAAGTAGAGCCTGAGGGCCTATAACAGGTTGGGGTTTTCTATAAGAATATTAGGATAGGCTAATATGCACCTGAACTGGGAGATAAACAGGCTTAGGAGTGTGGGGGGCTATTGCTGGCAGAAGCAGAGTAGGATGAAGAAAAAAAAAAGAAGCTTGGTTCTAATAACTCCTATTATTTCAGATTAGCAATATATCCGTGACAGCTTCAAACTCAAGTTAATTGATAAAAGAATCACCATAGGGCATATACCAAGATATTGCTGTATATAGGTAAAGAATATCCTATATTTATTTTTAGTATTCCTATATGTTAATATATATATAAGTAGATCTATCCACTGCTATAACAAACCATCTTCTAAATTAGGAAAGTATAATGCCTTTTATTATGATTAGTTGCTGTAACAACCACCATATCAGATATAAGGTTATTCCAACCTACGCATACAAGGTCTCGAGGACGATCCCTTCCAAGAGAGATAGATTATGAAATACCAAGCTCAGGAATACCTGATCCAGCTTACAAAGGCCTGCAGATTCCCCGCGGGTTGAAACTCGATCTGATACATCACAAAGGATGCATCTACCTCTCATGGTCGCTAGATATACCCCATTAGGAAGTAGAGCCTTTATGATCAGGCTTATAAGCTTGAGGCCTGCCCCCCAAGGGTAGGAGGCCTCAAGCGGTTTATACTATATACCAATATAATCCATCTCCTACACTCCATTTACTTTATATTGCCTCGGCTCCTAGTAGGAACCCCCTCGGAGCCCAGTAGGTTCCAACACCCTCACATATAGTCCTTCCAGACACCACCCGCTTTACATGTTTATTAATATATATTTAGTTTATTTATATTTTATCTTTATACTAAATTAAATCTATATTTTATCTAAAGCTTATTAACAAGTTACTCTTTAAATATCTTCTTATTTATAAGAGATATTTCTCTACTTAAACCTCAGTTACTTATAACTTTATCTTATTCGGCAGAATACTACCAATAAACACTGCCCTGGTAAAGAACGGTTGATATTTTTTGACAAAGCTTTTCTATATAATATAGGCTTCTATTTAATAAGTTATTCTATATAAAAGTATAAGTATAGATATTTCTTTTTTCTTAGATATAATCAGAGATTCTACTCTATAAAAATATTAAATAACCTTTTGTTTATATAACTAGCGTCTACTGTTATATCTATTGGCTGAGCGTTATCGATTCTTATGACAGCTCCGCCCCTCTCGATGATCCGTTCTTGTGCACATTGTTCAACACCCATAATTCCTGGAAAGAGCATGGCAGATGATACTGATATTTATTAATCCTGGTTCATACCCGTTGCTTTTTATACGTATTATTAGCGAGGAAGATTGTTATATTTTATTTCAAAGTGCTTGTCGGTACACCTGAATAAGCTCATCTTTCAGTAATCGATTACGCCGCCCTTTATCTTTCTCACATAACCCTAGGAATCAGGCTTCCTTGCGAGTCCAATATTTATCCAAGAACTCTCTCATCCTAATTGGCTGTACCTCTGGAAAGCGATCATTGAGCCTGTTCTCTTTGGGCAAGTCAAACGCTCGATTCACAACGAGTCGAGCCACCATCAGTGTAATTTCCTTTTGCTCCTCAACTGAGTAGGTTGTGTCACTAGGCATGGGCGGAATGGTCAAATCACCCGAGTTGACTTTCTCAACGGTGTCATATGTCACTTTGAATTTCGTACCTATAAAAAAAATGAGAATACTTCGGAAGTAGCAATAATTAATACTGGTCTCACTCACCGGTGATTTCCTCGGCCATCTTTAGAATCTGATTGTATGAAACTTGGTCTCCTACCAACACACTGAACTCAGGCCAGTCGTCCGTGTCAAGAATCTTGACCAGGTAATCTGTCATGTCGTGCGAGTAAGTCATGCAAATTGGATCATTTCCGTCACCGGGGATAACAGCTTCGCGTTTGGCGATGTTGATTCCGAAGGTGATTGGAATCAGAGTACTGGGAGCGTGCGGCATGCCCCAATAATCCATGAAGAGACCCTGCGCGACCCGAGTGTACTGCAGGGAGCTTTGCCTGAGTCTAGTCGCTGAAGCATGCAATAAATCCACGACGGCATCTAGACGGGGGCGACTGAGATAATTTATTATCAACATGAAGTTCCAAGGCTTCCGGGGTGCTTACTCTGCTGGTTGGATGAAGAGGAATTCACTTGGCACGAATCGTTTGGTGTTTTTGGCAGCTTCAGCAGCGTCGATCAGGTTCAGTTGGGCTTGACTCGCCTCCTCAGAGACCAGAACGATGGTAGATATGACAGTATAGACGTTGAAAGCTTCCAGTGTCTTTGTCATGGACGCAACATCGGCGTAGTTGATTTGCACAGACTGGACTTTAGGCAGCGACGGATTCGATGTTGGCTACTTATCAGATCAGTGCTCATTCCTTGTATGAAGGCCAAATATGTCTCACCTTGCGAGAAAAGGTGATGACCTGATATTTGGGCTCCTGGGCTAGTCTCTCAACGATAGTTTTTCCAACACCGCCAGACCCGCCAGCAACAGCAATTACAGTCATATTCGCTGATGAAATGTTTGATAAAATTTTTGATGCAAAAATGTTTAGCTTTGGATATATTTAAGAATAAGGAACTATATTCAAGATTAGTCGTGCAAGATATGGAATTTATAGTTGGGCCCGAACCAGAGGATCGACAGAAACAAAGTAACGATACGAAGCTCGAGTACCTAAAATGATTTGAAATCAGCACTTTTTGAGCTGGACTATTATTTAAAGTAGCATTACCAACATGGGTCTAAAAGGTGGACAAAGCTGGGCAACGCTGGGCAAAGGACGCCTTAAGTATGATGTCATGTATCTAATCCGTCACTTTTGAATACTTGCCAAACTCAAAGTTGTCATTTCTGCACCCAATTTACGAGGGCAATCCTCGGTATTTCAAGGCCCTCATTATCACAAGTATTTTTGCTAATTGGTCAAGTCTTCAACAAGTCAAGTCGATGCGACTATCCAACACAAGTATAAACTTCAGACCATAATTAGTTTCAAAGTAAACAATCCTATATCAATACTTAACTATATAAACATTATGACTAAGCCACAAGCGAAGATTAGTCTACACGACTCCGGCATCATGTCAACATTCAAAACATCCAATTTGGATACTACCTATTTTTCGGCAGCATGGGGAGCAGGCCGACCAAGCCCATTGTCATGGGCCTGACGGCTCCTGCCGGTCAGGCTTGGCACTACATCACGTGTGCAGGTCTATATGATTATGTCAACCTTCAGGGTGCTTACTAACCAAATCGGTCCTAATTCGTCACTTGGCAGATTATCCTGCTTAGGGACGTAAATTGCTGATCCCCCTATATTTGTCATAAGAATCGATAACGCTCAGCCAATAGATGTGACAGCGGACGCTAGTTACATAAGCAAAGGTTATTAGATATTCTTATAGGGTAGAATCTCTGATTGTACCTGTAAAGGAGGAAACGCCTATGCTTATACCTCTGTATGGAATGACTTATTAAACAAAAGCCTATATTATATGGAAAGGTTTTCTATATAAAAATACGCTCTATACAAAAAAGAGCCCTGTATAGAAAGAGGCTCTTAATAGAAAGAGTTTCTATATAAAAAAACCTATCTTATAGAACTAGGCATATGACTGTATAGTCAATATAGTAAGACTATACTAAGAAACTATATTAATAATATAGTTAAGTAGAGCTTGACTATATTTGCTATATTTAGGATTTACTATATAAAGATATTTATTTATTAATATATATTTAGTTTATTTATGTTTTATACTATAAGCTATTTCTGAATCCGCCGGGAAAATCAAAAATCAATCTTTTGAAATTCAATGCTACTTGAAGGTATCCAGGGCTTTGCTATGGCCCCTGGACCCCCCAATATCGACAACACCCCCCTAAACCCAGGGGGGCAGGCGCCAGGCCTGGTGAACCCCGTAGGGGCCTATATAGGCACCCCAGCGGGGGCAGCACCACCAGCGCTCCCTGAGGCTAATGCCATGGTCCTCTAGAGTAAGGGCTTCTTACCTAACCTAGGAATCAAACCTAGGGAGCTGTTCCCCTCCCTATCCCCCCAAGAAGCCCCTAAAGCTCCAGGAAAGAGACGACAGGACCACAGCCCTGATAGGGCTGATAGAGCCTCTATGAAGGCCTTAATTGGCCCAGCCTATAAGGACATGGAACATGCTTTATTAGACTACTTTACAAGCAGCAATAGCGTGTTACACATAGAGATAGCTGCTATAAAGGCCTATATGACCTCTCTGGTAGAGGCTATAGAGCAGCGCCTCATAGGCCAATTAAGCGCATTGGAACGCTGTTTTTTAATCTTAGAAGTTCAACAGACTTTCTTAAACACCCTAAACCACCCTCTAAAGCCCTTACTGTCAGAGAGCGACTGCTAGGGCCTATAATAGCCTCTGCCACCCTAGGAGAAGACATTCGTGAAGGTCACCCATAGCCCCCAAGCTAACCCGAATAAGGCTGCTAAGCCTATAGAGCCACGCAGAGCCTTACCCCCAATATTAAAACCATCCCCTGAGGTAAAGCCCATAGTAGCCCCCTAATGGGCCGATATAGCAGCCAATAATGCCTAAGAGTGGCAAATCATTACCAAAAAGCGGGTTTACTCTCTAAACCAGCCCCTAAAAGTCCAAATAGACCCAGAGAGCCTAAAGCCTGTCTATAGAAGTAGCAAGGGCGACCATAGGTTTATATTTAGATATGAAAATAGATATACAGCCCCTAAGAAGCCTAAAGCTGATATTATCCTATAGCTTAACCACTGCCTGGCCTAGACAGGGTTTCTAGGCTTCGCTAGGGTTATGGACGCTAATTATACTAAATCAAGGGCTATCTCAGCCTTATTAGATCAAGGAAGCACTGTAGGCTCGCTCTTGTCTCTCTATAAGGACCCTATAGTAGCTGTCTGCCATTGGGCCGATCCTGCAGTCATTATAATGGAAGTAGACTAACAGTGATATAAAGTTAAGGTATATACAGTCCTAGTAGCCTGCTATAGCACCTTAGGGCTTAATCTAGCCTAGGAAGAAATCGAATTAGGAGGTACTTACACCCTAATAAGAGACCCTATCTAGATTAAGCCTATAACAGCTATCTAGGCTAACAACCAGTGGTTCTCCACTATCGTTATAATAGTAGAAGGCCTAGACAACATCCACAGGCTTCTCATAAGAAACGTACGCTTTAGAGACATTAGATACCCTATTAGTGCCTATTATAAAGTACGCAAGGACATCGTTTGCCCCTATTACTGTGGCATTAGCTATCAGACTTATAAGGGCTACGGCACCCAACCACTGCTATGCACCGTGTGTGCTGATATCTATAAAGCCTAGAAGCATGCCTGTAACATGCGAGACTACAGAGCCTAAATAGGCCACCTATATCTATATACTCCCACTAAGTATAGCAACTGCAGGAGAAAACACCAGGCTAATTCCTTAGAATATCCTAAGCTTCATAAGGCCCGCCAGTAACTATATAAATACTTCCCAGGCATAGAAATTACTATACCATCTCCCCCTAAACAGGACAATCGGGAAATCCTAGCCAAAGAAGCCCCTTCCCTAACTGCCACCCAAGACATATCCCAAGCCCCGGAGCTTAGAGTGGACAAAGATATGGAAATCGACCTGGGGACGTCCCTCCTACTCTATTTATCCCCATGCTTGATACCAACGCCTAGAGCTATATCCCTTATTAATATTAATTATTTAGCATAACTATGGCCACACATACCCTATAACCTTAGGGACTCTAGAGACAGGGATAGAATAGTAAATAGATATTATATGCCTGCAGGAGCTCTATATTCTTAATGACTTCTCCCACCCAGACTATATGCTTTATTGGCCAGGGGGGGGAGAAGCAGGACCAGTGGGTGCTTATAGCTATCTAAAAAGACCTTATAAGGGCAGTTAAAATTGAAAACCATACTGATTTAGTGGACTATCCCTATATATAGGCCTTAGATATATAGGAAGCACCAATAATTAGCAGGCATGTCCCCTGATATACTAGAATAGTCAACTGTTATAACATATAGATAGAGGCCAGTTTCTAGTGGCAGGAAGCCTCTCCCAGGCGACGCTAGGCTATAGAGAATACTGATTAAGGCTCGCTTATAGTAGGTAGATACCTATTAATAGATAATTTCAATGCCTATAGTCCTATATAGAACCCATTAACCACAGCCTGGGTCAATACTACACCCCTAGAACAGCTTATTAACGACTACTCACTATATATCAATAACCTAATAGAGGTAGCTACGCACTATAAGTAGTCCCTAAGGGTGTCAATTATCAATTTAGCACTATCCTCATCAACCTTAGGGCCTCTGCAGGCCTGAGAGATTGACAAGGATAAAGCCACAATGTCAGACCATAAGCTTATTGTTCTAGCCTGGAAGGCCTTAGAGAAACCACCCCTAGAGGGCATTTTAGAGAAGATTACTAGATAGCAAATAGAAGCTTTATAAGTGAATAAAGAAGCTCTAAAGTAGGCCTCTACAGTCTAGGCTTTAGAAACAGCTGGCCACCTCTCTCTTAGTGATCAGTGCACTAAGGAAGACCTTGCTAAAGAAGCTAATTAGATGCAGGACACCCTAACCAGCGTGCTTGATAGGCATGCTAAAGCAGTCTAGCTATATATATACTTTAAATGTTAATAGAAGCTAGAGCTGCAGCAAGCCTGGAGCTTATAGACTGCAACCCATAAATAGTAGCAGGCTTAGGCCTGTATTGACACTAAATATAAAACTATAAGGACTACCTATTACTAAGGAATAAGGGCCGCTAAAAGGACATGCTGAAAAGTCTTTTTAGAAGATAATCAAGAGGAACACTCTAATAGATACTAGGTAGTATTATACTATATTAAGCTGCTTAGCAATCTAACCACATCAGCGCTTTAAGGACCCGACCTAGAGATACCTCTAGCTACTACCCTAACTAATAAAGAGGCCTTAATTAAGAAAATAGCATTCCCTAATGCTCCCTAAAGCTCCCTTTCTAGAAAGCTGCCTGATAGGCAGGCCTATAGGCTTATAACGCCTAAGAGAGTGTATCAGGCTCTATTCAGTCAAAGTATCAAGAAAGCTCCAGGGGTCAATAGACTCAATTTTAAGGCATATCAGCTGTTCTGGGCACTAGACTCCCCCTATATTATAGAGATAGCCAGGCAATGCTTCTGCTTAGAGATATACCCAGGGGCCTAGAAGACCGCTAAAGACGTCCTACTTCAGAAGCTAGACAAGCCTAATTACACCCAAGTCAAGGCCTAGAGGGTTATAAGCCTGCTTAGCTGCCTAAACAAGGTTATTAAGAAGCTGGCTATAGGCCTTATAGCGGACTGATACAAGACCCAAGGGACACTATACCCTAGACAGATAGGGTACAGATAGGGCCAGGGGGTAATAGACACAGTGGCCTGCCTTATACAAACAGTGTATAAGAGATGGGCTCAGAAGCTTCTCACAGGCACTATTTTTATTAATATTATAGAGGCTTTCAACTATATTAATCTCTATAAGCTTAGCGAGGCTATGGAGGCTACAGGCCTTAATAATAACTTTATAAAGTGGACCTTATTCTTCCTTACAGACAGAAGGGTCAGCCTTATAATTGATAGCTATAAAGCCCCTGAGCAATCTATTAACTTAAAGCTGCCCTAGGGCTTACTAGTCTCCCCAATCCTGTTCTTAATCTATATTTAGAGAGTGTTCTAAGCTATAAAGCGCTAGGTTCTAGGGATAAAAGCCTTGTTCTATACTGATGATATAGGCTTTATAGCCTAGGGAAGCTCAGTTTTAGGGATCTGCTTGCAGCTAGAAGCAATAGCTAAAGCTGCTATTGAATAGAGATACACTAACAGCATCTAATTCAACCCTAAAAAAACAAAGGCTATCTTATTCTCTAGGGCCTATAGTAAAAGGCTTAAAGACTAAATCCAATAAACTAGGGTACAGATTAGAGGTGCTTTAGTGGCTTTTTCCCTAGAAGCCACCTAGTGATTAGGAGTCTTATTAGACCTAAAGCTTATTTTAAAAGCCTATTATAGGCACCACCTATAGAAAGATTAAAATACTAAAAAGTGGGTATAGGCGCTATACAGGGCTCAGAGCCTACCTCTAGGCCTGATATGGTAAATCCAAAAAGCCACCACCCAGTCAGTGGCACTTTATGGAGTAGAGCTCTGATGGTAGAGATAGAAGGACTGCCTGTAGGGGTTGCAGAGCTTGATTAATAACCAAGCCCAGACAGTTATAGATATGTTTAAGACCATCTCTATAGGACTGCTTATAAGGGAAGCGGCCTTAGAACTAGCTGAGGCTCTATTAGATACTAAGCAGTGGTAATATGCCTAGAGGCTTTTAAGGCTTCTTCTAGGGCATTTTACAGCAGAAATACTCCCTATAATATTTAAAGAAGGGGATGCCCACGTACAGCCTGAAGAGCAGCTGTTAGAAGACCGAGCCTGGATAATATTAACCTATAGAGGCCCTTGGATGCTGGACATAGGCTTAGCCCATAGGCTATATGAGGCTATAGCTATTAACCCTTCTTAGAGCTTTAAGTATACTATAGAGCCTAGTACTAGACCTATTCTACTAGACTTTAAGATAGAAAACCCTGAAATAGCCATATAAACAGCTTTAGACTTTTTAAATAAAATAGGAAGTACCAATCTCTATTTAGATAATTCCTAGCTTAACGACTATTAGGTAGACGCTAAGATAGTCTATAAGCTACTCAGTGATCTATAGAAGTCTTAGCTGGTTCTCTTAGGTGTAGGCTTTAAAGTCTTTGATACAGAGCTAATAAAGATGGTCAAGACCTTAAAATAGATGCTAACAGAAAATCTTATAGGGCTAATTCAGATCTTTCTAGATATTCAGACCGCTATAAGTAGGCTTCAATATATCTATCTAGGCCTAGGATAAGCCCTAGCACTGTAGGCATATAACCTAGCTAGAGAGCTATAGGCTACTAGCCAGAGAGTGACTATATACTAGATGCCAGGCTATAAAGAGGTCCTAGATAATAAGAAAGCTAATAAAACCACTAAAAATACTGTAAAAAGACCTTATATAGATAAATATTTAGATATCTTATTAGCCTATATCTAGCAAGCCTATACTAAAGCTTATAGGGCCTCTAGAACTAACTAGCTCACTAAGATGCTTACAAAGCATATCTAATAGATAGGCCAAACCTATAAACCCCTCTAGGGATAGAAGCTTAACCTAGCAGTGGCCAGTATCTACAAACACCTAGCGTAGCAGTACTATCAGTTTAAAACTGGCCATACCCCTATTAAAGCCTATTTATGCATAATCAATGCCTAAGACTCTCTAAGCTGTCTAGGGTGCTTTAAGGAGACTAAGACAGTAAGACACCTTCTTACAAGCTGCCAGCAGTGATACCACCAACAGGAAAAACTATATACCAGCTTGGCCAAAGTAAAGATAAAGGCCCCACAGGATAAAGAACAGTGCCCTGAAGCATGTCTATTTCAGGACCCTAAAGCCACCAAAGCACTACTAGCGTTTATAGAGGCTATTAGAGAGCGAGAAGACAATAAACAGACCTGGAAACAGGCCTATAAGACTGATAATTGGGGCATTAAGGCCCTGGACAAGGAAGAGAAAGAGAGGGAAGGATAGCAGAGATAGGCAGCCCACTGTTGTAGGCAACGCCTAAACATTAGTAGCTATAAAGAGGGGATAACGGTTGCTACCTGCTATAAGCCTCTAAATCGTCCTGCATATATAAGCGGCTTGGGACAAGGAAAGCGCAAGAAACAGAGAACGCCAGGCTCTAATAGGGGTAGAGGCACCGGTCTATAGGGGGCTACCCCCTATAAGCCGGCCTAACCCATACGAACCGCTGTCTGTCATAGCCTAGGGCTCGGTATAGACGTTAAATTTGATTAAATAATAAATAATAATAATAATAACCTTAAAATAGAGTTTATGATTGTAATACAGCTCACTACACTCAGATATTTTGGTTAGAGTGATCAGGCAACAAAATCTAATTATAGTCTATAAAAGTTTCTAATTATAGTCTATAACATTAACCCTAGATTTAACTAGCAAAAATAACCCTAAAATAGAGTTTGTGATTGTAGTACGGCTCACTACACTTAGATATTTTGGTTAGAGTTTGTGATTATAGTACGGCTCACTATACTCAGGTATTTTGGTTAGAGTTTGTGATTGTAGTACGGCTCACTACACTCAGGTATTTTGGTTAGAGCTTCAGCATATCTGAGACCTATTAGTATTTGAATTATGTTTCTTTAATAGACTATATTATTATTATTATTTAATCAAATTTAACGTCTATACCGAGCCCTAGGCTATGACAGACAGCGGTTCGTATGGGTTAGGCCGGCTTATAGGGAGTAGCCTCCTATAGACCGGTGCCTCTACCCTTATTAGAGCCTGGCGTTCTCTGTTTCTTGCGCTTTCCTTGTCCCAAGCTGCTTATATGCGCAGGACGATTTAAGAGCTCATAGTGGGTAGCAACTGCTATCCCCTCCTTATGGCCACTAACGTTCAGATGTTGCCTACAACAGTGGGCTGCCTACCCCTGCTATCCTTCCTCTTCTCTCTCCCCCTCGTCCAGGGCCTCAATGTCCCAATTATCAGTCTTATAGACCTGTTTCCAGGCCTGTTTATTATCCTCTCGCTCTTTAATAGTCTCTATAAACGCCAGCAGTGCTTTAGTAGCTTTAAGATCCTGAAATAGACATGCTTTAAGACACTGTTCCCTATCCTATAGGGCCTCTACCCCTGCCATAGGGCCTCTACCCCTGCTTCGGCCAAGCCAGTATATAGTTTTTCCCGCTAGTAGCACCACTGCCAGCAGCTTGTAAGAAGGTGTCTCACTGTCTCAGTCCCCCTAGAGCACCCTCGACAGCTTGGAGAGTCCCAGGCATTGATCATGCGCAAATAGGCCCTAATAGGGGTATGGCCAGTTTTAAACTGATAGTACCACCGCGCTAGACGTTTGTAAGTGCTGGCCACCACTGGGTTAAGCTTCTATCCCCAGGGGGGTTTGTAGGCTTGGCCTATCTATTAGATACGCTTTATAAGCATTTTAATAAGCTAATTAGCCCTAGAGGCTCTATAAGCTTCAGTGCAGGCTCACTAGATATAGACCAGTGAGATATCTAAATATTTGCCTGTACGAAGTCTTTCCACGGCATTTTTAGCGGCCTTATCGGCTTCCTTATTGCCTAGGACCCCTTTATGGCCTAGAACCCAGCATATAGTCACCTCCTAGCCAGTAGCCTGCAGCTCTCTAGCCAGGTCATGTGTCTGCAGCGCCAGGGCTTGCCCTAGGCCTGGATAGACATGTCAAAGCCTACTTATAGCAGTCTAAGTATCTAGAAAAATCTAAATTAGCCCTATAAGATTCTCTGCTAGCGTCTACTCTAAGACCTCAACCATCCCTATTAGCTCTGTGTTAAAGACTTTAAAGTCTATATCTAGGGGGGCCAGCTAAGACTTCTATAGGCCACTGAGTGGCTTATAGGCTATCTCAGCGCCTACCCAATAGTCGTTAAGCTAGGAACCATCTAAATAGAGGTTAGTGCTTCTTATCCTATTTAAGGGATCTAAGGCTGTTTACCTGGCTGTTTCAGGGTCTTCTATCCTAAAGTCTAGTGGAATAGACCTAGTACTAAGCTCTATAGTACGCTTAAAGCCCTGAAAAAGGTCAGTAGCTATAGCCTTACATAGCCTGTAGACTAGGCCTATGCCTAGCGTCTAGAGGCCTCTGCGGGTTGATATCGCCCAGGCTCAGTCTTCTAATAGCTACTCTCTAGGCTGTATATGGGCATCTCTCTCTCTAAATATTATAAAGAGTATTTCTGCTGTAGAGTGCCTTAGAAAAAACCCTAAGAGTCTTCAGGTATATTGCCGCTGTTTAATGTCTAATAGAGCCTTAGCTAGTTTTAAGGCCACTTCCTTTATAAGTGGTCCTATAAGGGTGGTCTTAAGCATGCCTATGACTGCCTGGGCTTAGTTATTAATTAAGCTCTATAGCCCCTACAGGCAGTCCTTCTATCCCTACTACTAGAGCTCTGCCTTATAAAGTGCCATTAACTAAGCAGTGGCCTTCTAGATTCACCATATTAGACCTGGGAGTAGGCTCTAGGCCCTATATAGCGCCTATACCTGCTTCTTAGTATTTTAACCTTTCTGTAGACAGTATCTATAGTGGGCTTTTAAGATAAGCTTTAGGTCTAATAAGACTCCTAACCACCGGGTGGCTTCCAGAGAGAAAGCCACTAAAGCACCCCCAACCTACACTTTAACTTGTTAGATTTAGTTGTTAAGCCTTTTACTATAGGCCCTAGAGAATAGGATAGCCTCCGTTTTTTTAGGGTTAAATTGGACGCTATTAGTATATCCTTATTTAATAATAGCTTTAGCTGCTGCTTCTAGCTGCAAGCAGATCTCTGAAACTAAGCTTCTCTGGGCTATAAGGCCTATATCATCAGCATAAGACAGGGCTTTTATCCCTAGAACCTAGCGCTCTATAGCTTAAAACACCTCCTAAATATAGATTAGGAACAGAATTAGAAAGACTAGTAAGCCCTAGGACAGCCTTAAGTCAATAGATTGCTTAGAGGCCTTATAGCTATCAATTATAAAACCGACCCTTCTATCTATAAGGAAGGATAAGGTCTATTTTATAAGATTATTATTAAAGCCTACAGCCTCCATAGCCTCGCTAAGCTTATAGAGGTCAATATAATTAAAAGCCTCCATAACATCAATAAAAATAGTACCTATGAAAAGCTTCTAAGTCCATCCCTTATACACTATTTATACAAGGCAGGCCACTGCATCTATTGCCCCCTAGCCCTGTCTATACCCTATCTATCCAGGGTATAGTACCCCTTAGATCTTACACTAATCCACTATAAAGCCTACAGCCAGCTTCTCAATGACCTTGTCCAGGCAGCTAAACAGGCTTATAACCTTCTAAGCCTTAACCTGGGCATAATCAGGCTTGCCTAGCTTCCAAAGTAAAACGCCTTTAGCAGTCTTCTAGGCCCCTGGGTGTACCCCTAAGCAGAAGCATTGCCTGGCCATCTCTATAATACAGAAGGAGTCTAGTGCCCAGAGCAACCGACATACCCTAAAATTGAGCCTATCAGCCCCTAGAGCTTTCTTAATGCTTTAACTAAATAAAGCCTAATGCACTCTCTTAGGCATTATAAGCCTATAGGCCTGCCCAATAAGCAGCTTCCTAGAGAGAGAGCTTCAAAGAGCATTAAAAAACACTATTTTCCTAATTAAAGCCTCTTTATTAGTTAAGATAGTAACTAGAGGTATCTCTAGGTCAGGTCCTTAGAGCACTGATATAGTTAGATTGCCAAGCAGCTTAGTATAACATAATACTATCTAATATCTATTAGAGTGTTCCTCCTAATTACCTTCTAAAAAAGCCTCCCAGCATATCCTTTTAGCGGCTCTTATTCCTTAGTAATAAGCAGTCTTTACAGCTTTATATTCAGTGTTAGTACAGGCCTAGGCCTACCACTATTTGCGGATTATAGCCTATAAGCTCCAGGCTTACCACAGTTCTAGCTTTTATCAACGCTTAGAGCGTACACACAGCCAGACTACTTTAGCATACCTATCAAATATGCTAGTTAAGATATTCTATACCTAATTAGCTTCCCTAACAAAGTCTTCCTCAGTGCACTGATCACTAAGAGAAAGATGGCCAGCCACTTCTGAAGCCCAGACTGCAGAGGCCTGCTTCAAGGCTTCCTCATTCACTTACAAAGCCTCTATTTGCCACCCAGTAATCTCCCCTAAGGTGCCCCCTAGAGATAATTCCTCTAGAGCCTCCCAGGCTAGAACAATAAGCTCATAGTCTGATATTATAGCCCTATCCTTATCAATCTCCCAGGCCTACAGAGGCCCCAAGATTGATAAAGATAACACTAAATCAATAATTAACACCCCTAAGAACTGCTTATAGGGCGTGACTACCCCTATTAGGTTATTGATATATAGCGAGTAGTCATTAATAAACTATTCCAAGGATATAGTATTAACCCAGGCTATAGTTAATAAGTTCCATATAGGACTATAGACATTGAAATCACCCACTAATAGACATCTACCTACTATAAGCAAGCCCCAATCAGCATCCTCTATAGCCTAGTGTCGCCTAGAAGAGGCTCTCTACCACCAGAAACTAGCCCCTATCCACACATCATAACAGTTGACTATTCTAGTACGTCGGAGGGCATATCTGCTAATTATTAATACTTCCCATATATCCAAGGCCTGCATATAGAGGTAGTCCACTAAATCAGTACGGTTTTCAACCCTAACCGCCCCTATAAAGTCTTTTCAGATAGCCATAAGCACCCACTAGTCCTGCTTCTCCCCCCCTAGCCAATAAAGCATATAGCCTGGGTGGGAGAAGTCATTAAGAATATAGGGCTCCTACAAGTATATAATGCCTATTTACCACTCTATCCCTACCTCTAGAGCCCCTAAGGTTACAGGGTACATGCAGCCACAGTTATACTGAATAATCAACATTAATAAAAGGTACAGCTCCAGATATTGATATTAGGCACAGAGATAAATAGAGTAAAGAGGACATCCCTAGGTCGATTTCTATATCCTTGTCCACCCTAAGCTCCAGGGCTTAGAATATATCTTAGGTAGCGGTTAAGAAAGAGGCTTCCTTGGCTAGGATTTCCCAATTGTCCTGATTGTCCCGCTTAGAAGAAGATAGTATAACAATCTCTATACCTAGAAAACATTTATATAGTCGCTGACAGGCCTTACAAAGCTTAGGACACCCTAGGAAATCAGCCTGGTGCTTCCCCCTACAGTTACCATACTTAATAGAAGCATACAGGCATAAATAACCTATTTAGGCCCTACAATCTCACATATTACAAGCATGCTCCTAGGCCTCATAAACACCAGCACACACAGTACATAGCGATGATTAAGTACCACAGCCCCTATAAGTCCAGTAGCCAATACCACAGCAACAGAGGCAAATAATATCCTTGCCTACTTTATAATAGGCGCTAGTAGGATATCTAATACCCCTAAAGCGTACACCTCTTATAAGAAGCCTATAGACGTCATCTAGGCCCCCTACTATTATAACAATAGTAGAGAACCACTGGTTATTAGCCTAGATAGCCACTATAGACTTAATCCAGATAAAGTCTCTCATTAGGGTACAGATGCCCTCTAATTCAATTTCCTCCCTAGCTAGACCAAGCCCTAAGACGTTATAGCAGGCCACCAACACTACATGTACCTTAATCTTATACCACTGTTAGTCTACTTCCACTAAGATAACTACAGGGTCCACCTGGTGGCAAGCAGCCACTAATAGGTCTTTATAGGCTGGCAGAAGCAAACCTACAGTACTTCCCTAGTCTAATAAGGCCAAGATAGCCCCAGATTCAGTGTAATTAGCATCCATTATCCTAACAAAGCTTAGAAAGCCTATCTGGGCTAGATAGTAATTAAACTGCAAGATAATATCAGCTTTCAGCTTCTTAAAGGCTATATAGCTATTTTCATACCTAAATATAAGCCTACAGTCTCCTTTATTACTTCCACGAATAAGCTTTAGATACTTTAGATCTATTTAGACTTTAAAAGATTGATTTGGGGAATAAACCCATTTTTTAGTAATAATTTACCACTCCTAGACATTGCTAGCTGCTATATTAGCCCACTAAAGACCTACTACGGGCTTTATCCTAAAGGATAGTTTTAATATCAGGAATGAGGCTCTATATAGCTCTGTGGGCTTAGCGGCCTTATTTAGGTTAGCTTAAGGGCTATAAGCGACCTTCGCGAACATCTTCTCTTAGAATAGCAGAGGCTGTTATAAGCCCTAACAGTTGCCTTTTAATAATAAAGGCTTTGAGAGATAGTTTAGAGTGTTTAGAAAAATCTATTAAACTTTTAGAGTTAAAAAACAGCATTTTAGAGCGCCTAACTAGCCTATGAGGCGCTACTTCATAGCCTCTACCAAAAAGACTATATAGGCCTTCATAGCAGCCATCTCTATATGCAGCGCACTATTGCTGCTTGTAAAGTGATCTAATAAAGCCTATTCTATATCCTTATAGACTAGGCCAATTAGGGCCTTTATAAAGGCTCTCTCTGCCCTATTAGGGCTGTGGTCCTGTTATCTCTTCCCTAGAGCTTTAAGGGCTTCCTAAGGGTATTACATGCTGTTTGGGGGAGGGAACAGCTCTCTAAGTTCGATTTCTAGGTTAAGCATGAAGCCCTCACTCTAGGGGACCATTGTACTGGCCTCGGGGGGCGCTGGCAGTGCTGCCCCCGCTGGGGTGCCTATATAGGCCCCTACGGGGTTCACCAGGCCTGGCGCCTGCCCCCCTGGGTCTAGGGGGGTGTTGTCGATATTGGGGGGTCCAGGGGCCATAGCGAAGCCCTGGATGCCTTCAAGTAGCATTGAATTTCAAAAGATTGATTTTTGATTTTCCCGGCGAGTAAAAGTATTTTTTTAATAGACTATATATACTTATATAGATTCTTAATTTACTTTTTTTGTATCTTAAAGTATAGGTTTTTATCTTTACTCTTCTCATTAAAAGCAACGCTAGTAATATAATCTCTAGGATCAGCGCTAATATGTTCTAGTTCTTTATAGTTTTTCTGTCAATCATCGCCAAATATAGTCTGTGCTGAGTGTGAGTGCTGTATATATCTGATGCACACTTCAATTATGTCTATAGACAAAGCTGTTTTCGAATTCTAGACAATCGATGCGGCTCTCTGCCCAATCCTATCAGCAGCAGACTCGGGGCGCGTCCAGTGGCTTGTCTGGGTAGCAACAGAAAGCACCACTTCCATGCCACTCTTTGTAAGCTTGTCAATGGCCTTCTTTTTTATGATCTTGTTGTAAGACATGGCGATGTCACGGACTAGGAGTTGCGGGAAAGTAAAGCAAAGACAGGAATAAGAGAGAAGAATACTATAAGTGAGCACTATGAGAATGGGAAAGAAATGATTTCTGCGTGGAGAAGGTCAAGAAGAGAGCTTAAATATGCTTCAATGACACACTGGCTGTCTCAACCTTTAGGGACGCCAGAATTGATAGGCAATCAATACGTTTATTCTAGGCGCGACGTTTTTCATACTAGGGACAGAAAGGTCCAATAACCTATACTCTTAATTTGGCCGTTTGCTAATTTTAGGTTATTTGTTACTCGCTGAACCAATCATTGAGCGCTGGCAATTTTAGAGACATAGACTGAACAGAGAAGCTGCAAGCATGATCCCGGTTACTCCTGCATGGAGCAAATTTATACGCTAACTTCGCGCCAATCCAACGAGAACATTGTCAGGAATGATACGCTGCAAATTCGCGCGCGCGAAGATGCATAAAGCTGCCAGCGGACTCGCTATTGAATATAGGCGTGCTAATTGGACGCGCTCTTGACACTAGAAGATTTGGCTAGGTGCCAGCTGCGTGCTTAGGCAACAGGTATGAGACTGGACGAATACACTGTACTCCCACAATATGTGGCTCTTACATTGCGACAGGTGCACACTGAGGAGGTCAACATTTCCAGCTATTATTAGGTCAAGTATAAAAGTAACAAAAAAGTCTTACGGAGTCGCAATTTGCCAAGTTTGAAGGTTTCCGAGGTTTCTATATCAGATTCAATGCTCGAAGAGAATTTTCAGCTTCGCTGAGAGAAATCGGTCCTTTCAATAATACTATATCACTATTCAAGGATAAGCTTGAAGATCAGGAACACCAAGGCTAAACTCCTAGATACTCTCCGCTATAGTCGGCGAGATATTGCAGTCTGAATTGGTCTTGTATGCTTGGAATCTGCCCTCGACCCTGCTGATGGTCGTATTGAAAGTGTAGTTGCCACTGTGGTCTGAGTGGCTCTCGCTTCGGCGTCTCCCATTAATTTACCACTTCCCGGTTGCCAGTCGACTTTGTCGACCCCCAGTTCTTCCAACTCCCGCTTACATTGCTCAGATACACACCGGATTACTTGATGGGTGTTCCATAGCTCCTCATCCGTAGCTCGCCGCGTGATATTCCCATCATCCACAATGATATCGTCTAGATCACCTTCGAGCGGTTCATGCAACCATCGCTTTTTAGCCGGAGAACTTCGAGGCTGTGTCTTTCCGTTTGTGAGACTTGGTGGCGGCGGTTTTGCATAACTGGTTCGCCCTGCAAAGAATTGAGCGTTGATGCCCTCTGCGTACCACACATCGTTGGTATATAGAGCAAACCCGTAGTCATCTGTCAACGTTGATGGATAACAGGAGTTTTCACGGATACCATCGTCAATCCAATTATTTGGTATATTAGTGAACTGCATTGTCATTGCGTTGACGGTGTAAACGATATGCTTCACCGACGTACAGACGCGATTGTAAATCGGACCACCTTCGATACTAGTGGTTGACTTAGCCATTCGAGGGCAACATCCATTCCAATAGTTACCAGCACCTGCGTTCTGATATTGAGACAAGAATCGTATCCATTGAAATTGAGTCGCATATTGGAAGGCAAAGGGGGGCCATTCGTCCCTGGTCAGGTATCAGAACTATCGAAATATACGAGCCCACTACATAATAAAAAAGAATTTTTGGGGTTAATATCTTTACCTATTGCACCTATCTGGTTTTCCATTAGGTTTCGGGAACTGAGGAATCCAATACCTCCAACTTGTATCGTGTTGGTTGTCCCAAACTGCTGGAGCTCCTCGGTAATTTAAGATAGCGCTGACCTTGCAGTACAAGGTATCAATGGCGCCGTGGTAATTCCGAATCACTGAGGAATAGTGTCCACATGCTTGGGGATAATAATTGCCATCACATACCACTGTTGATGCCCGACTCGTAACCACTGTATTCTCGACTGTGCTCGTTGTAGTGGATGTACACTGCGAATCTGGCTGGGGGTTGGGATAGGGTAGATTCTGACTTGGATACCAAACCCATTGTCCTGACCCAAAACCTGGTGCCCATATACCAGGAAGTGCATTCAGAATAATTGGCCCAGCATCGGCAGGTAGGAATCCTGGCGTGGGATCATCGTAATAGGAAATTGGGTCACCCTGGACATTTAGCCATGATGCGCACTCTAGATCAGTCGCATAAAGCTCATCTTCGTCGAATGAGCTACCTGACCGCTTATGGAAAGAGAATCCTCCAGCTAAGGAGATATCGCCATTAAAGGTCCCGCAAGCTGATATTTGGCTTGATGACGCTGTGACTGACTGGCAGCAATAGCTGGAGAACGACCCAGTTTGGCAGCCCGTGCTGGCACCGCCAATCCACGAATTTTGAGAAATTAACAGCTCTCCCCTTGAACAGGTAGATTTGCAGCCTGATGGGACACCTGCCCACCTACAGCCAGTGGTTATGACATTTGACTCGATACATAGGGCACGATTGAACCCTAAACCTCCTCCTGTGCAGGGATCGCCGGATATAACTCCCAAGTCAGCGTCAAAGACCTACCAATAGGTCAGTCTTACTTGTCCATGTTTTGAAACGAGAAGAGACACATTTAACAAAAGAAAGCATTTGGAGACATACTTTGCCGTGGCCCGTCGTGAGCATTTTGAATCCGTCCGGACAGGATGGGTTGGGACTACAATCGGTCCAGAAAGTGAGGAGGCTGACCGAGTTCTGTTCATCCGTAGCACTGAGCTTATGGCGTGCATATAATGAGTTTGAGTCTACCGGATCACCAAAGGCTGCCAGTCCTCCAAGGGCCAAATTGTCGCTTGATTGACCAGTCGAGGGGTCGTCAAGATCGAGGGCCCATACAAAGGTTCCCCCCAAGCACAGTGAATTTGCAAAGTTCTGTTTGAGCTGATATGTTTCAGAATCATCGTAGGAAACCCTGAACACATAATATCAATAGACAAGTCCCTTACTAGTATAGGGTTGATATGATACGTACCATTGATTGGAGTCCCAGGACATATATTTAACTCCTGCTGTTGTATCCAATGTTGGAGTGAGCTTGTTCGTTGAAATTACCTGTTGGATTTCTGCATTTGAGAGAATTCCCGACGTCTGGGTGCAGGGACCGGGGTTACCGCCTGCTGAGAAAGGGCAGCCAGGTGTCTTGCAAGAAGTATCCTGTAGAGTGAACGAGCGTCCATAGAACGCAAGGCCAAGGTTGACTTTGGATGGATTTATCTTGTTTCTCCATAGCAAGTCAAGACCCTGGGAAATTTCAGTCAGGTTTGTGTGAGGATTCACGACCTTCTGAGTATTTGGATTGTTGCCATCCCAGGTTCCATGTATGTCGTAACTCATGAAGTTGAACCAGTCCACATACTGCTCCATGCCAACCACGTCAAAGCCTTGAAGATACCAATAAGATGAAGGTAAAGTAGCAGATATACCATATCCCGAGCCAAGTGCCGCTCGAAGCTCTTTTAAGAACGTCACATAATTGGCCGTATCTGCAGCTACTCCGCCACGGTCTGGTGCTGCGGGATACTCCCAGTCTATATCAATACCATCGAAACCGTATGTTCGCATGAAAGAAAGGGCCGAAGATATAAATGCGTTACGGTTCTGCGCGGTGCTCACCATCTCCGAAAATATCTTTCCTCCCGCGTTCCAGCCACCTACGGAGATGAATACTTGAAGACCTGGATTTCCCTGTTTGATGGCCGTGAACTGAGGGTAATAAGTAGTGTCATACGTATTCATGGCTGACATTGTGAAATCCGAGGCAATCAGTGCAAAGGAATAGTATAAGTGTGTCCATGCGGTACCATCAATCTGTGAGGGGGCCCAGGTATCGCAAGCATTCTGCGTGCTCCAGCTTTCATAGTAACCGATTCGGCGTTTATTACTCGAAAAGCCGTTACAGGATCTGTTTGTGTTATTGTATGAGTGGTCAGTCTCTTTCATGGTGATATGAGGACAGACACCTCTGCTTTCATTTAAAGAATGGCAAATGATGAGAGGAAGCTCTTGACAAAACATACGGTCTGTTGATTTCTCCACAGCCATTCTGGCATCCTTTTCCACAAAAGAGGGACGTGGTCCCACAGAATCTGAATTGATGTGATTAAAAAGCTCGTCATCTTAATCTCGTCATTGATAGAGACGCACCCGTATGGAGAACAACAAACGTTGAGAGGGCA
This sequence comes from Talaromyces sp. PX2406, assembly GCA_023626115.1. Lineage (NCBI taxonomy): Eukaryota > Fungi > Ascomycota > Eurotiomycetes > Eurotiales > Trichocomaceae > Talaromyces > Talaromyces sp. PX2406. The sequence goes on along the minus strand of JAMAGJ010000041.1, from coordinate 9,145 downwards.
TAGCTGCTGGCCGGCTGGTGCATACTCTAAAAGATGCTCAGATAAAAGCTATAAAACGGAATGAGCCTGGAACTACTTACGACCACATAGAGCTGTTGCATTGCAAGTTGAGGTGCAGTTTCCTGCACCACAATACGCAGGGCCAAACCCACAAGACCCGCTGGTTGAGCAACACCCGTATTCACATTGAGTCGTTGGCGAGCAGGTACCTTGCCCTAACACCGGAATAGGGTTTATAAGAAGAGTCAGAAAAGAAAGAAAAGAAAAGAATAAAAGTATCATCTTGGGCTTTCACAAGTTTAATATAAATCTAGGTAGGTACCTAGGTATCATATGGCTAGGTTCGGTGGATGAACCATCGAATATTCTAGCCCTGGAAGGTTTAGAGAAAGTTCTGTCTAGTTAAGTTCTACTGTTGGCTTTATATACTGCCCAGGTGGTTGAAGAGACGCAGAGAGACAAGTCAAGTGGTAATAGTGGTAATACCACCACATGGAGCGAATGAATAAGCAGTGAGGAATGGAATCCTTCGTGTGAATGTTTTAGTAAGATTCCAGGGTTGGATCGGAATACTTCAGCTTCCCTCGTGTGTTTTAGCCACGAAAACAGATCGTGATCTCCTATCTATGTGATCCACATCAAGCAAATATCATCTATCAACCTCTGTACGGAGTAATACTCAAATACAATTACCAGTTTGACTTACTTACTGTCCCAGTACACGAACTGTCAAGTCAGCAATTCTAGTCCCTTTATACCCAATAGCAATCATTCTCCACACTTTGGTATAGCCAATGGTCTTTCCTAAATCCAGTACGGCTTGTTGGGCATCAATTTCGGCCTGATGTCTCACTGCTTTCTCACGAAAGCGCTGTACCAAGAAGCTCTGACCCACGGCACTAATACGCAACAGGAAAACGCATTGACCCTCTATGTCTTGTGTGCTTTCCTGCCCGTAGATGCTGTCTGTGCAATGCGTAACAATTCTGATTCGTCCCGCCAGCTGATTGATCTATATCCGCAGCTTGTACGGAGTATCCTCCATCACACTTTTGAAATATGTGGACCTAGTTTTAGAGGTAGGATCATTCCGAATAGAATACTGAACTTAATTAGCTCAACATAGAACTGCATCCTGGCTGAAGACGATCTTTGTATCGACAAATTCTCATACCCTTACGATGCAGTGTAACCACGTAATATATTGCAGAGGCTGCAACGGGGTATTCTAAGACAGTAAGATACAGTGTAATATTCAAATTAAACACTGTAGGAAACATCATTTCTCCCTCTTACCCATTTACAGCATATAATAATGCTCCACAGTCGTAGAGTTTTTTGTTCTGATCCTAGGAATAATAGCATATCTCCTACCTGCCATCCATCTGGGACTCAGTTTGTTTGCAGGGAAGTCTGCTATCTTCTTGAAAGACAAATAATTACCTGTGTTCAAATCCACCAACCACCATGTTGCAGCTTTTCTTTTCATTGACAGTGTTTTTGGACATTGTCACGGCATCAACCACACTTTATGGTGGTGCCCAGAAAGTGGTTCTCTCTTCAGGCTTGAGCACAGCTTGCTCTGCCGCGTTCAACACATCTCTAAATTGTCCTGCTTCGGTTCAGCTCCTGACTTACGGGAATCATGCAACCGGTATGAGATTTTGCTTCCCAACGTTAAAAAGATCAGATACTTATGTAGGGGTAAAAAAGGATGGAATACATCTTCTCTGACGGCGCTCTGCACTTCGAGTTGTAACTCTTCTCTCGCAACTCTTCAACAAGCTGTGACTACGGGATGTCACGGAGAGTATTATCTTCTCGGGGACCAAAACATGAGTTATACTCAAGTCATAGACTTGTTCCAGTACAAATGGGGCCTGACTTGCCTAAAAGATGCAGCTTCTAGAGATTTTTGCTCCGATGTAGAAGAAACCTGGAATATAACTGCTATGGTGTCCCGGAATGCAGCTACATGGCCGAAATATACCAATAAGACGTATTACGACGTTTCGTCAGGAAGCTGGGACCCGTATACGGATCTAAACGGGACGTTAGCAGATCCGTACGAATATGATTTATGGCTCTCAGCTGCCGAGGTAGGAACTATCACTGACCATCTCACTGGACTGGATTATTACGTCTCGCGACCTGATCCTACCGACGACAGCAATTATGGATGGACCGATCCTCTGAGCGCGGATGAATATCCTCTTGAAATCCAATGTTCCTCCTGTTTTCTACAAAGGTTCATATACGGACTAGAATCGACTTGGGGTGATGTTTGGGACGTGATAAGTACACAGGTCTGGTCTAATATAAAGCAAAATTGCAACGTTACTACTACTACCATCAATCCGGCAAATAGTCTTTCGCTACCCACGATTCAGGCAACTTTACCAACGCCGAATATGACCAATTGTGCCAATGTGTTGAACCTAGGGACGGCAACAGCACTGACATGTCAACAAATCGGACTTATGTATAATGTTGCGAGTGCCAGTATCCCTGCTCTGAATAATGTTCAATGCGGAGCAGTTGATGGTACTATCTGTGCCGCAAAGTCATGTCCAATTGCCGTGGTCAATCAAACCCAATCGGCAAGGCCTTTTGTGAATGACTTCAACAATTTCACTCTAGTTCAATTTCTCAACTGGAATCCTTACATAGATCCCAGTCTAATCATGCAAAACGACACTGTTTGTGTTGGCCCTCCAGGAGGGGCTTATAAACCGTCCGTTGCAACGCCTGCATATCCAACGATATACTCGACGACGGCTACGGCCACTCTCCCTACGCCGCCAGGGACTATTCCGAACTGCGGAATGTACTATGCAGTTCAACCAGGGGATTTCTGTAATACAATAGTCCTGAACTTCTCGATTACATTGACGGAATTTTTTGGTATGTCAGAAGGCGCGGAGACATGTCTGATAACTCGTTCGACGTACCTGCTGACAAACCGCAGATATGAATCCTTCTCTCGATACTAGCTGTGGCAATCTATACGTTGGAGATGATTACTGTGTCGGTCCTGTCAACAACACAACTGTTCCTCCCCGCTCAAACACCACGACTACCACGAAGATACCACCGCCGGCGACGACTACGGTACCGCCACCAGAGTCGACTTTGCCTGGCACCACGAAGTCGTGCTATCAATGGTACGTGGTAAAGAGCGGTGACACATGCTACGCAATTGAAACTACGTTCAATATTACACTCAGTCAATTCATAGGGTGGAATCAAAACGTAACATCTGGATGTACTAACCTCTACATCGGCGACGCATACTGTGTCGCGGGACCCCCCATCACGTCTATATCTACCTCGTCAACTAAAACTACGACCACGACAGTCACTTCAACTGGCATTTCTACCCCAACTCCTCACCAGACAGGAATGGCAAGCAATTGTAAAAAGTTTTATCTAGTCGTCAGCGGGGATGAATGTGGTACCATTGCCACTAAAGAAGGTATAAGTCTGGCTGATTTCTATGCTTGGAACCCAGCAGTTGGTACGAGCTGCAAGTACTTGGACTTGGGTGACTATGTGTGTGTTGGTGTCTAACTCACATCAGTCGTTAACCTTGGAACCACCTGGGCACCCATGGATGCATTTTATACTAGTTCTGTTCATTAGGGGTATTGTCCATGGACGTATATCAGGACAGCATCTTCCATTGCATGAATATTTCAGGGTTCTTACCTAGGTACGATATTCTATCGTGTTCATCAGGTGGACAAGTAGATACAACCGAAATGAGTTGTGAGATTAGAACATATGCACTTAGCTACATAGCAATCGAGTTAGACCGTCAATAGCCTCACCTGTGAGAGAGGCCAGATAAGAATTAAAAAAATTCTTCATATAGCTCCCTGACTAGCCTCTTCCTCAACTCTCCGCGTTCTCTAATCCAATCCTCCTTCCGAAATGCTTCAGGCCATCCATACTCCTCCATGAGAATCTGCTTTATGCTCTGATGCTATAGATCACGTTAGTCTTCCGCATTTCTTCAACAATTTTCGACTAGACCGAGGACTATAAGAGACATACCTCGCGATCAAAGGGCTCCAAAATGCCCAACTCGGTAGAACCCTCGAATGCGATCCATTCCAAAGTCTCAAATTTGCGGACATAAGACCATACCGTCTCGATAGCAGGTAGCGCAGGCCAATTGTACGGGTGCTTAACATCGGTTGGCAAAGGGTAGTCCACCTCTGCACCAGGAGGAGATCCACTAGCATCGTATTCGCGCAGGACGCCTATATTTATTATATGTCAGATAACCTTGGAAGTTGTATTAAATAAAGCCACGCTCGTAGCTTTTGGCAGCTCATAAGTGGGCTCAGAAAAGGGACAGGACACACCCTCAGCTACGTTCAGAATCAAAGTCATTCCTTGAGGCAATTGAGTAGTCAGCAGAACTTCTTCCGGCTTCAAATATCCTGCTCCGAGCACATTTCCTTCTCCGCCGACGCGAGGCTCTTCGTCTAAATAATACATTAAAGGATCACGAGCATTGCGCAGCTCCCCCTTTTCGGTATAAGGCGCGGCTCGAGTACGGGGCAGAATCTCGAAATCGCAAGACGACTCGTACGAGACTGGGTATGGAAGTTGAGGTAAGAGTTCAAGAATTAAGGGATGAAGCGGGATTTGGTCAATGGCATCGTCATCTGGGAGCGGTATAGGAGATGAAGTATGGGGGGGATATGCCACCGTCTGGTCAGGTATGTAACCAATAGTCTCGAAGTGGGTGTAGATGGCTTTCCAGGCCGCTACAAAGGCTGGAATATCCAGGGGAGCCATTATATTGATGTTGAAGTCCCGAGGTCGTTTTTGACGTTGGTGGAAGGATGTTAGAAGTAAAGAAGTAAATAAAATGTTCTGATGGCTGCAGTAGATTGCCCGACACCTGTAGATTACAGTAACTTAGAATACGTACGGTAGAATACTGTACGGTAACTTACGACTAATGCGGGGCCTTTATTTCAGTATCGATACATCATTCACAATACCAACTTGATAGAACTGGCTATTCATACCGAATAACAGGCAATGACCAACATGGAAGAACCCTGCACTCGCGAACGAGCCATCTCATCAATTCTAGCCTTCTACGAACTCCTCACTCAACTTCCCTACATCCCCCCGGACAAATTAATGATCCCACCACCAACCGGCTGGGAAACAGGACCCGAAACAGGCATCAACGAAACCGAACTCCGCTGTCGCGGCAAAACCGAAGAGGTAATAACAACTCTCCGCCATCTTCCGTATCTAGATCATGAAATTTACGGATCACACTGGACATTAGCGGATAGTACGCTACATATAAACTATGCGCGAGGCCAGTTGTATCATGAATGGTTGGAAAGGGATCAACCTCTTCTGCCTGACCTTCCGGGCCATGTTATATGGTTAACGGAAGGGTACGAGAGGGCGGGCGTTTATCTTCTTTTGAATGTTGAGACGTGGGAAATTATTGAGTAGACGATACTGGGTGAGAGTATTGAGATTGATCACGAAACGTACGAAGCACTACCGCCGAGTAGGCGTTGGATGGCGTATAGTCGGATGCCGATAGATCGGTATTTTGATTTGTGAGAGGCATTTTCGGGGCTTAAGATGCTATATGCACAATAGTTAGACAACCATCAATGTCAACACAAGAAGCTACTTACGATCTTGTAGAGTTATAGATTGCGAGTGTTAAATCTGTGCCCGGTGGGCTGTCGCTCAATTTACAGACCACACTTCAAGTCGCATCATATTGATTTTTTGCTAAGCAGGCCAGCTGCTGCCTAGAAAGGCTACAGGAAGTTGATCGAATATATTTAATGAGTCACAATATAGCACTGTTCACATGTCTAACAGACGAATGAATGCCCTACACTGCACCAGATCCCACGGGCTAGAACTGTGGGGTTATCGGGGGTTGCGGGTAAAAGGAATAATTATACCCAATCGTTTACCGCTGGACTCGGCGGCTACGGCTCGTCCAATAGAGTGTCGCTAGTGGACCTTGCTTGGTCACAAGGCACTAAATCCAGTATGGATATGCATGGGTTAATTTGTGTAACAATCGGAGAGTTTCATTATGTTTTATTTGTTCCATACATTTCCATATAATCAAGTCCCCGGCAAAGTCTCAAATAGTACTGTAGCAATCGGACCACTTTATTGGCTCTTGAATTAGACAACGCATTTTTTTTTGCCTGTCAATTCTAGCCCCACATCTCGCTAGAGCAATCAAATAAATACCGCAACTCTCCCAAACAACAGCGGCACTAGATCGAGATAAGCCATTTCTCACTAAAGATCAATATAAAAATTTCAAATCGGCCTTTATCCTCACTAAGAAAGGTTACACCAACGGCAATGCTTCGCGTGCAACAGTAAGCAGAATCGATAACGCTGAGCAACATCTTCGGAATGCACGGTCTCTTGGCGAAGGTGCATTCTTATTGGCAGGAGCAACAACTACTATTTCCAAAACTAGGCCAGATAAAACACGATGCACTTTTCCCTCGGCTTGAAACCTGGTTCAACGATCATCCGGTCTCAGAAAGGATAGAGTCCTTGGCATTGGAGCAGATTAACACCCTTTCTGGTAAAAAACGGCTGAGATGTTTTGACAGTTGTTCTGGGTGCTGTCGCAAGCAAGCCCCATATCACCGAAGGCAGCAAAACTAACTAAAAGAGAAATAGACCACAGCAGTGAGATTGGCGAGGCTTGATTCGACAGGAACCCGTGTTTATTTTTGATTCGACACCATGCGACGGCGGCAGCCATGATCCTTGTCCACTTAGCGCAAGGCTGAAGGAGAATATACGATGACTGCAACGAGGCTAAGCTTTCAAGGATGGCTCATAAAGGCTCTTTTCCGCACTCCGTCCTAGACTTCATCCATTCGAGTAGAGCAAAAAGGCCAGAGCCATTGTTCGGATGTTTGAACCAACACCCAAGATGGCACACCGCAACGACTACACGGTGGGCTGGGTCTGCGCCTTGTCTATCGAGCTCACTACAGCGCAGGAAATGCTTGATAAAGAGCACCACGACTTCTCTCAGAATGGTGAAGACTCTAATATATACAGTCTAGGCTGTATTGATAAGTACAACGTCGTCCTTGCAAGCTTACCTGCCGGCTAGACGGGCATTGCCTCTGTTATGGCCATCGCTATGTAAATGAAGTACTTATTTCTATCTATTTGATTTGCTTTAATAATAGGAATTAGAGGTGGTATCCCCAGCAAAAATGTTGACATTCGGCTCAGCGATATTGTTGTCAGCTAGCCTGAGAAAGACTATAGTGGGGTGATCTAATACGACTTTATCAAGTCAACACTAAATAGGTTTAAGTGGACGGGATTCTTTAATACTCTATTTCTAGTTCTTCTTAGTACAGTCACGAAGTTTTATGCTCTCTATAATTAAGGTAGAAATAGTCTTTTGTCTTACCTGTCAAAACTTAGAAATATCTCTAAGTTTATCTATAATAAAGTAGGGAGTGATATACTGTTTAACCTAGAGAATGATTATAAGAAAGAAAGTAACTATATATTATATAAAGATATATAATAGATATAGAGGGAAAGAAGGATAGATAAGATACCTGCGGTTTATTATAGCACGATTGTGTTGGGAAATCAGGTTATAAAAGATAGTAGGATACAAGATAATATTAGCTTAGAGTTTAGAGGAGTGCTTTGTTTTAAGATGGAGATAGCTGGTCTAATAAATAATCTCCCGTGCCTGGTGATCTGTGGGATCTACGACTATGCCAACTTATATAAGAACAAGAGATAGTAATCTTACGCGGCTGGAACCGCGGCGGTATACGCGAAGAAGCTGCTGTTGGTGATACTGACGGCAGATGTAGTAAAGACACTGACGGTTGATCAAGAAACACGAGGTTAGTGTAGCTAGCACAGATCTACATAGGGAAATAAGACTCACACGCCGCAGAGCAGAAGCGTACAAAAGAACTAAATAGCTTTAGATTTACAGTATTTATACCATTTATCGCCTAATAAGACTTCACCATCACTATATATACAAGATACTAGTACACCAAACTTCTTTTAAATAAACTTAATTACCTAAATAACTGTCAAAACCGTATCAACCGTTCTTTACCAGGGCGGTGTTCGAGGTAGGATTCTGCTGAATAAGATAAGGAGGTAGGTAACTTGTGACGGTCCTGACCCAGGCCTCGGGAACCAGCGGTGGCGGCCTGAGGCACCACCAGGGAAAGGGAACCGAGAGCGGTACTGAGATGGGAATAACCTCATGCGGAACCATAAAGGGAATAGACTGGCGCACACAAAGGAATATTTCTTATATAACTAGTAGAGAAGGTTCTTTCTCTTCTTTTTTCTTTTCTTATGTTTGGTTTTCTCATTGTAGAGTACTCTTAGAGGATAGGAATTGATTTATTATTATATAAAACCAAATATCACTTCTTTTATCTTTTTACTTAAGACTATAAAACTTATATAGCAGGATTAGAAATCTAACTATCATTCAAGCTACATCTTAATCTTTTTATTATATCACTACTAAGCCTAGAAGATTAAGATAGTACAACTAGTAAGCATAGATAAGGATTACCAAAGGCCAGTATAAAAGGTATAAACAGACCTGATAAAGATAAATAAGTCAAACAAAACATTAGGATATTATTTAACCTTTAGTCTAGAGGATTTTAAATTAAAAAAATATCTATTGCCTACATAGATAAATAAATAAGAATTTTTATTACTTTACTATATTAATCTCTAGAAGTTATTTAACTAGATATATAAACAGCAGAATAAGAGTATATAGCAAATAGAAGATCTAAAGATCTAGAACAAGAAAGAATAGCAGAGCCTAATAGTCGAAGTTACTAACCTTAAGCAGACTATCCATAACTAGATAGTTGCTATAAGGGAGTTTATTAAAGAGCGCGACACCACTTAGGATAGAGCTGACAGGATGGGGTAGGGTATTTTAGCTCTAGAAGGAAAGCACACTAAGAGCACCAAATTACCAGATAGGCAGATGTTAATAGATAAGAAGAATGTCAAATCGTATCAACCGTTCTTTACCAGAGCGGTGTTCGAGGTAGGATTCTGCCGAATAAGATAAGGAAGTAGG